>PVHP010007304.1:0-57347 GCA_004024765.1 Zapus hudsonius | reverse complement strand
CTACCAGAGTAAATAACCTGGAAGATAGAACCTCAGACATGGAAGACAAAGCAGAAGAGATTGGGATGAAAAAAATTGGATAAGTTCAAAAAAGCATGTGAACAAAATATGAGGGAACTGAAATCCAGGCCCAAAGCATTGAGACTATATTCAGCAAAATTATTGAGGAAAATTTCCCCATTCTAGCAAGAGGGAATCCCATCCAGATACAAGAAGCACACAGAACACCAAACAGGCAGGACCAAAGAAGAAACTCCCCAAGACACATTGTAGTTAAAACCCTAAACACTGAAAGCAAGGAGAAGGTTCTAAAAGCAGCAAGAGCACATCAACGAATAACATATAAAGGCATACCCATCAGAGTTATGTTAGACTTCTCCACGGAAACCATGAAAGCAAAAGGGCTTGGAATGGCATACTTCAAAACCTGAATCACTTTGGCTTTCAACCCAAACTACTGTACCCTGAAAAAGTATCCATTATAATAGACAGAGAAAGGAAAATATTTCAAGATAAAATCCAGCTCTACAATTATATGGACACTAAACCAAAGCTACAGAGAATTAGAATTCTCCATGGAATATTCCACACAGAAGAGCCAAGCAACCAACCTTAAGAACCGTCCAGAAGCTGGACACAATAATCAAGCCCAGAGGGGACAAAATAACAAGAGAGGCATCAAATACCATAAACCCTACACCATGGCAGGGTTTGAGTCAAGCCTCACAGTTATAATTTTAAATAGTAATGGTCTACTATAACCACACACAATCAGTCAACTGAGGATAAGCCAGCGAGACAGACACCAACATCTTTCAACACAAGCTAAAGCAGAAATACAGAGATCCCTAAGACCTCAACAACAAAGCAGACATAAAACTCACCCACCATAATTCAGAGAACTGAGCAGAAGAGGGGGTGGAAAGAATGTAAGAGCCATGGTGGGGGAGAATATCCAGAGACATGGCCCCCCTCAGCAACATCATACAAAGGAGGGGTGGAACCTATCCATAACCCTCTACCCCATAGACTGATCCAGTATACCCAAGGAGGAGGATACCCAGCTGATTGGGGACTGGGAGGAGAGAAATGGGGATAACACACATTATTTGCTCATATAGTATATCTATTTTTTAGAAAATAAAGACCTAAAAATAAATAAATAAATATTAATGGTCTAAACTCTCCCATAAAACAACACAGCCTTGCAGAATGGATCAAAAAAAATGGATCCTTCAATCTACTACCTCCAAAAAATCCACCGCACCTCTAAAGACAGGAACCTCCTCAGGGTGAAAATGATCTTCCAAGCTAATGAAATACAAAACAAGCAGGGGTTGCTATACTCATATCTGACAAAATAGACTTCAAACCAAAATCAATTCAAAAGGACAATCAAGGACACTTCTTATTCATCATGGGAACAATCCAGCAAGAGAATATCACCATCATAAATGTGTGTGCATCAAATACAGGTGCACCACAGTCATAAAGCAAAAACTAATGGGAAACAAAACAAAAATAAACCCCAAGTCCATCATAGTTGGAGACTTTGATACACCACTATTATCTATAGACAGATCATCCAAACAGAAGGTCAACAGGGAAATAATAGATCTTAATAACACCATAAACCAAATGGACCTAACAGAGGTATACAGAACATTCCATCCCAACTCTACAGAATATACATTCTTCTCAGGAGCTCATGGAACTACTCCAAAATAGACCACCTATTAGGACATAAAACATGCCTCAATAAATTCAAGAAGATTGAGGTAGCACCCTGCATCATATCGGACGACAATGCGTTGAAGCTGGAAATAAACAATGAGAGAAAAAAACAGAAATCACACCAACTATTGGAGATTGAATAATACACTATTAAACAATGAATGGATCATTCAAGAAATTAAATTGGAAATTGAAAATTTTCTTGAACTAAATGATAATGAAAATCCATCATACCAGAACCTATGGGACACAATGAAGGCAGTCCTAAGGGGAAAACTTATAGTATTAAATCCCTTCATAACAAAGACAGAGAGATATCATATTAACAACCCAACTAGCCAGCTAAAGGCATTGGAAAAATTAGAACAATCCAACCCTAGGAGCACAAGACGAAAAGAACTAAGATCAGAGCAGAGATCAATGAATTAGAAATGAAGGAAACAATTTTAAAAATTGATGAAACAAAGAACTGTTTTTTTTAAAAAAAAAAAAACAAGATTGAAAAAAAAAAAAAACCCTGGCCTATCTAACCAAATGAAAAAAAGAGAAGTCCTAAGTCAACAAAATAAATGAAAAGGGAGAGATCACAATGGACACCAATGAAATTGGAAGAATTATCAGGACATACTTCCAAAACCTCTATTCCACAAAATTGGAGAATCTGGAAGAAATGCATGAATTCTTGGACACCTACCTCCTACCAAAACTAATCAATGGCTTACTAATTGGCTAAGAGATCCACTTAGTGACAAGGAAGCCTTAACTGGAGCTGGGATCCATGGCAAAATCTTATGGGGACCAAGAAGCCGGGCTCCTAGTGGCAATTCCCACTACCAGAGAGCTACAGAGAGGTAATTGCTACCAACGCTTGTCTCATTTAACCTTTATTGATCTCACTCTCTGGTGGAAATTCTGTTGTATTTTTCAGAAGGCAGTGAGAGAGCCAGGGACAACCCAATTCCACCAACAAGACATTGAATGATGGCTGACATTCTGGCAGGAGACAAACCACCCCTGGCCTTCACACAGGGCCCAAATGAAACCCATGAGAAAGTGGTGAGACAAACAGGAGACCAATCACCACAGCAAGTCTGATAACCAATGAAAGGTCAATGGAGACGGACTCCAACGATACCCAACACAACCCAGGGTAAAGGTCCAGAGATACCTAAGAGCTCAACAATGAAGCAGACTTAACACTTACCCACCATGACTCAGAGAACTGAGTGGAAGAGGAGATAGACAGAATGTAAGAGCCATGGTGGGGGAGAATATCCAGAGACATTGCCCCTCTCAGCAACCACACACTAAGGGGGAAGAAAAAAGAAAAACTGGCTCCCTCGAGTGCAGTTCACACCCCCTATCCTATGGACAGATCCAGTATGTGCACCGAGAAGGACCCCAGTGGGTAGGGGACAGATAAGAAGGAAATAGGAACACCTTCACAGGGTTTGCTCAGACAATGTATATACTTATTCATAATAAAGATGTTAAGATTAAAAAGAAACTGAAGCTGGTCTGGGCACATGGCCCAGTGGGTAAGCGCATTCACTGGCTAGGCAAACATGACGACCCGAGTTTCATCCCCAGCACCCACATAAAAAGCCAGGCATAGCCTCCGTAGTAGTTTGATCTAGGTGTCCCCCATAAACTGAATTTGCTCTGAATGCCTGATCCCCAGCTGACGGCAGTTTGGGAATTGGAACCTTGTTGGAGGTGTATTGTTGGGGGCAGGTTTATATAGATTATAGCCAGCTTCCCCTTGCCAGTATTTGACACACCTTCCTGCCACTGTTTGCAGTGCTGTAACAGAGGTGATGTCCACCCTCTGCTCATGCCATCATTTTTCCTGCCCTGGGGGAGCTTCCGCTAGAGTCTGTAAACCAAAATAAACCCATTCATTCCACAGACTGCCTTTGGTTGGGTTCTTTGTCCCAACAATGAAAAAGCTGACTACAACAGCCTCATATGCCTGAAACCCCAGTGCTGGGGGTGGGGCTGAGACAGGACAATCACTATGGTTCTCTGGTCAGCCAGACTAACTTAAAAACCAGGCGCTCAGTTTCAGTAAAGAAGGCAGGAGGGCACTAGAGTGTACTGCAAGCCTTCCTCTGGTCTCTGCATGCATGTGCACAGGGTGTGCACATCACACACACCAAAAAAAGAAGAAAGAACCTGAGGCTCAGGGGAGCTGTCACCCAGTGACAGGGCTGGAAAATGCCACGAGAGCTTCTGGGGGGTCATTCCCCAACAGCATGGGCGATCAGGGGATCCTGAAAGCTACAAAATCAATCAGTCAGGCAAGATAGAGGCACCTGTGCAATAGCAACCCATAGCCTATGGGGGTAGCCAACTGTTCTCTGCTCAGATATGAGGCTCTCTCGTGGGAGGGAATTCGTGCCTGGTGCCGAGAACCAAGTCGGAAGCCTATGCTTGGAAGGTTATAGACCCCAGAGGGAAGCTTCCACTTTTCTATGGAGAGGTGATGCCCATTAAGCAGATTCGAGAAGTCTATGTTTATCCCCCATGATCCATGCTGCTCTCACTTTGGGTCAGAAAATCTGCTTTTTATAGAGAGCAGTGAATACCAGGAGACCCAAGACCCATCAGAATGGCAAGAAAAGAAAGCTGACTGCTTAGCATGAGTTGAGTGGTCTCCATTACACCGACCAGGGTCCAGGAAACATCACAGAGAGAGTGGAGGATTAAGCAGGAGTGCTGATCTCAGGATCTCATTGCTAGCCTAATAACTTCTCCAGAGATGGTGGTTGATACTGAGGAGACTTAAAACCCATCAAAGCAGAAAATTAAAGGCTGCTGAGAGCTCAAGACCAAAGGAAACTTACGCTCGCCAAGCTCAGGAGCCATTGTGGAAGAGGGGATGGAAAGATTGTAAGAGCCATAGGGTGGGAAGACATACTGGGGGGGGCACTCTCCTTCCCACAGAAACTGGCTAGTGTATTCATGACCTCACAATGAATACCAATACCCCCACTGAGGACCTCCCTCAGTGGAATGGGGGGAAGAGGAAACAAAAGAATATAACTCAATGGGAATATGATCAATTTGTAGTATGTTCATGTACTACAGTTCCCAAAAACATATCTTTAAAACAGAGCCTAATACTACCAGGAATTTCCAGTGCCACCGCACCGTGCCTAGAACACATGTGACGGGGCCTTTATGCTGAACAGCAGGTTACTTTACCCTAGAACATAGTGGAGCAGAGCTTTTATGGTGGACAACAGTCACTTTAATCTAGAACTCAACCCCCAGTGTGAGCACAGACCACTTGCAGACAAAAACGGTCTTAAGTTCTTTCTCATAAACTTATTCTCAGAAAGTTACAGGAGGATGTATGTTAAAAAGAAAAAAGAAAGAAAGAAAGACCGGCACCTGAGGAACCATGATCCTTCTCATGAAAGGCAGCGGGGTTGCCAGGATGCCTGCAAGAGAAGATGCTAGAATATGACTGCACGTTGCTGCAGGATCTGGGATGTCCCACAAAGGCCTATGTCTTTGGCAATGGACACAGCTCTATGGTCATGAGCGTCAGCCATGCTTGATGAGACAGACCTGTAGGTCCAGAGGCCCTTCCATGGCCGAGCCAGGCTCCGGAGCTCTACAGTAAGTTTGCCAAAGTCTGTTCTGATGCCTTGGCTTTGGATTATTAAAAAGAGGCTGGAAAATGCTTTGTGACAAATAGACACACAATGCCATGCTTTGGGTGTGGGTTATTTATTGAGGATCCCAACGTTGTAAGAGTGGCCGAGAACATAAGTGTCTGTGGATGTTGGCGAGTCCTCTAAGATTTAAAACTGTCATGGTGGGAAGGGAGCTACTGAGAGAAAACTGTGAGGCCAGGAATCTGCTTTCAAGCAGAGAACCGGAAAAGCCCTGGGCTTGAGAGAAAGTACGAACCCACATACTCTGGGAGAAAGAGAACTTTCACTCGGTGAAGGACTCCTGTGTCGGCTACACTTCTGGAAGCAGTTCTAGACTCTGGAAGTGATGAAAATGGCCTCAGTCCCAGAATGCTTCCATCCTCACCCCCACCTTCCTCTTTTAAAATAGTTCCACACAATCCAATAAAACCAATGAGAACTAAAGAAGTCTGAGTTTAATATTCAGAGAATATAATTCAAGTGTAGCCAGCTGGACAATTTCCCTGTTAATCAGAAAAATAAGAGTTTTCCTCCTTGTTTTCAGAAGTTAGTATTCTGTTTAGGAAGGCCATATGTCGGACATGTAGCAAGAACACAGGATGGAGGACAGAAGCCTGGCCTGTTCCCAAAACAAGGGCTCAAGACCATATTTTCCCCACCCTGCCAGTACTAGAACCATTTTCAAATCTTCCTAAGAATTCAGATTCCCGGTCCACCCCTGTCCTCATGCTCAGCTTCTAAATTGAAGGAGCCCAGATCTGGACTCTACAGACTCTCTGGAGAACTCTCTGGAGCAGTCACTTGGCCCATTTCCACATCTTGGCAAAGCCTGGGCTCTGGGAGTGTCTGCAAGCCCTGGAGTTCTAGAATAAGCCTACTAATGTGGGGTTCCATGGGGCCCAGGCCTGAGCTGGTGTTTGAAAGAAAAACAGTATTTCAGCAAGAAAAGGAAAGCACAGGCAAGAGCCAGAGCTCCCTCAGCTAGCCCAAAGGCTTCAGCTCTCTTCCCCTCTGAGCTGGAGTCCCTCCTGGCTTTGACCTCATTCAGATTGAACAGAAATGGCCTGCCTGGAGCTGCAGCTGCTTTGAGGAGCAGCTGAGAGCCATGTGCATCTTTGGCTTGCAGAATTAGAGAGAAGCTTCTATTCAGAGGGGGACTCAATCCCACACCTACCTGAGACATGCCAGAAAGAAAACACAAAGAATCAACTTGGATTGCCCTCTGCTTATTCAATAGCTCCAACCCTGGGACCTCATCATACGCTGTGCATAGTTACTTTTTCATTGCTTTCACAAAATATCTGGCAAAAAGTAATTTAAGGCAGGAGGGGTCTATTTTGGCTTACAGTTCAAAGGTACGGACATTTGTGGTGGGGAAGGCATGGTGGCAAGAACACGAGGTGGCTGTCACTTTGCATCTGTAGTCAGGAAGCAGAGAGAGCTGAATGCTGACAGTCAGCTTGGTTTCTCTTTTTTATTCAGTCTGGGACTCCAGCCCACAGGATAGTCCTGCTCGTGGTGGATTGTCCCTCTTCAATTAACCTAATCCAGAAACTCCAAGCCCAGAGATTTGTCTCCTAAGTAATTCTACATCCTGAAAAGTTAACAATATCAACCACCACCATACCCTTCATAAAGTCATTGTAGACACCTGCAGTTCTATTCGGGCACCTGTGCCCCACACTCTGCCCTTTGCAAGGAAAAGATCCTCCTCTGCTTGGAATATTTTCATGTTTCCTTTCTCCCCTTCTCTCCCTCCACAACCATGACTCATCCTCCAAAGACACCAACTCCAGACAGGTAAGTGATTCTTTCTCATCATTTCTCCTACCGACCCTCGTGACTTCTGACAGGCCAAAGCCCAAATTTGTGGCCCATCCCTCTGAGGATAGGTGACTACTGTTTGCTCTACATGCTAAGCCTTCTGACACATGAGCTCTGCGGGTTTTAACTGCGTTCTCTAGACATGCCTTACCTCTGCCAGGCTTCTGTTGGGATCAGCTAACAGGAGGCACCAGCAAGAGTGTTGCCCTTCCTCACCTCATTCCCTGTGTGAACAAGCCCCGTGCTTCTCTGCAGAACGGTCACAGCTCATGCCAGTGGCCCCTTGCCATAGCACACCTGCAGCTATCCAGGAACTGATCCTGCCCAGCCCTTTACATCAAGTAGAATGTGTGCTGGGGTTGCTAGTTTCAGGACACTGTCACACCATGCTGATTTTCTTTATTTGAAAAGTATCCCTCCAAATGCTTTGTTGGTGAGCTGCCGTTTCCTGGTAGTTTCTACAACTTTAATATGTAGGTCGCATCATAGAAGGGAGGAATCTTGGCACCGCCCACTGGATTCCCAGCATCAGTTCTACCTACAACACAGGTCTGACTCTAATTCACATCAGTCATCTTCCTACTACAGAGACAAAACATCCACCCAGAAGCAGTTTATGGGAGGCAAGGATTTATTTATTTCAGCTTACAGTTTGGAAGGGAAATTTAATCATGGTGGGGAAAACATGGCAGAGCAGACATCTGGGGAGTCACATCTTGCCACATCAGTGGGAAGGAAGCAGCCTGAGAGTGAGTTAGCTCTCAGCACCCAGTAGGGTTGGATTACTAAACCTCAAAGCTTGTCCCCCTGTGACACATCTCCTCAAGCATGGCTCTTCCTCCCAAAGGCTCCACACTCTAGGGACCAAGTATGAGGCTTGATCACAAACACTTGAGGTTATGGGGACTATTTTACACTCAAACCACTGCATTCTGCCCCTGGCCCCCCTAGACTCAAGGCCACCTCATAATGCAAAATACATTCAGTTCAACCTCATAAGTTTAGATAGTCTTTTGTCCCAACACTGTTCAAAAGTCTAAAGACTCATTTGAGACTCTGGACATTCTCTTAATTGTGAGCCCTGTAAAATCAAAACACAGGTTACATACTTCCAACACATAATGGCACCAAGTAAACATTCCCATTGCAAAAGAGGCATAGCAAGGAAAGATTGGGCCACTGCCAGATAGAAAACAAGTGAGGAAAACATCAAATCTTGCAGCTTCATTTCTAGCTTCATTTCATTGTGATGAAATCCTCTGGGCTCCTAAAGACTTGAGTAATTCTGCCCTTCCACCTGTGCTGCCTGTAGCCTGGGGAAAATCCAACCCAAGACAGCAGCTTTCCTGATCTCCCGAAAATCCTGGACTCTCCACTGCAACCCACAGTTCACATTCACAGCTCCCTGCCATGATACCCCCATATGACCTCCATGTCGAGATTTTGCCCCTCTTGACATCACAGCACCTCAGTAGCTCCTGGTTCTGCAGCCATGGTTCATCCTCACAGATTCATACAATGACCTCAAAGGGCTTCCATGCAGGAACTATAACTCTGCTTCACATCACAGCACCTCAGTGGTTCCTGGTGCTGGAGTCACACTTCATAATCCTATTTCCTGCATTCGTCATACTTCTGAAATACAAGGTGGGGACAATACCAAATGTGTTAACCCACAGGGATAAAGTCCAAACTTAAAACTTGAAGTAACAAAACTCTTTGAGCAGTCTTCCTTCGGACTCTCTTCTTTCAAAAAAAAAATGTGTGTTCTTATTAGCTTCACCTTTCAACAGGTAGGAACTTGCCCTCAAATCTTCTTCCTGTTGTCCAACTGCAGGGTGATTGGCTTATCTTAAATGGTAAACTATTTAACAATTACATCTGAAGAGAGCTAAAAACAAGCCTATGTGCCTAGGACTTCAACCTACTTTCATTTGCTTCTGTGCCAAACTTTATATTTTTCACAAATTTCTGCTCTATATTTTCCTCTGTCAAACACACCAGTCCATTAATTCCAAATTCAACTTTTCTCAAGTTCTCAGGACATGGGCAGAAAGCATCCACTAGAATTCACTAGAACATCACATAAACTCCCTCTAGTCCAGTTACCACAAAGTCCTTTCTTTCCCATCTAACACCTCACAAGTCAAGCCTTTATAGCCTACAGTTCTCTGGAGATTGCAGTCTTCCAAACTCTTACCAGAATAGCCCATCAAAACAGCACTGCAAAGTTTCTTTCATCCAAAACTTCAAATCCTTTCACAGTCTGTCGCAGTCAGCCACACGCCGCTGGGATGAATCTCCAAACCAGGCACAATTTTGGGGAGGAAGGTATTTATTGAACAGATCCAGGGGAAGTTAAGGAAAGGCTGGCTCCCTTTCACAGAAGCAAGCAGAGACAGAGACAGCACCTCCAGAAGCAAGCAAGCAAGCACACTGTCACACTGTAATTCACAAAATGCAGAACTGCCAGACCTGGGGTTCCGGCTTTTCTTTTGCATATCTATCCCTAGTACTTTGCATCCAAATTAGAAAGGGCCAGTCCCCAGGAGGCTAGGCCAAAGTGACACTTCCTCCAGCCAGAAGCCTGGAGACAACTAACAATTTAATAAGCACAATTATAATAAACTCTATTGGGGGACATTATACAAACTACCACACATTCCTTCCACAAACCAGTTCCAAAAGGCCCAAAACCACATGGACAGGTTCATTGTAGCAATGACCCCACTCTTAGTACCAATTTTTTGTAACAGTTACCTTTTCATTGCTGGGACAAAATACCTAACCAGAAGCAGTTTATGGAAGAACAGGTGTTATGCTGGCTTACAGTTTCAAGGGGAAGTTTCCTCAGAAGCCAGAGTGTCAAATCTTGTCACATTTGTGAGAAGGAAGTAGCCTCAGTGTAGTTAGCTCTCAACACTCAGCAGAGCTGGGTTAATAAATCTCAAGTTTACTGCTCAGTGACAAAAATCCCTCCAGTAAGGCTCCACAACCTTGAGACTAAGTAGGAGGCTTAAACGCTTCAGGCTATGGGGGACATTTTCATTCAAGCCACTATGTCCTCTCTTGTAGACTGTTGGGAGTTAATCTTCATGATTGTCTTGACGGTGAGATGCAGTAGAGTTAACAGCCTTATAAGACAGACTATCTTCTTCCAGAACTGAGGGCAGGATAGCTAACCATCTTTGTAGACAGACTGTTTTCTCTAGAACCAAGGGCAGGATGGCTAACTATCTTGAAAGATAGAGATAATATTTCCTTCCAGAACAAAGAAGAGGCAAATGTACTTCACAATACAGAATATTCTATTTCCTCAAGCCCATGGTTCCTCTCCTGGATTGCAACCCAGTGCACACATGTGCACCTGCATCCCTTACCATGCCAACCTATGTGAATTAGGGCTCAGGAAACTACCAAAGAAAATGATGAGGCCTGTCAATGTCAGAACACATTTCCCTTTGTCTCTGCCCCAAGGGTCTCATATCTTCTGCCATCATCTAGGACTATGAAAGGTTAGCTTGTTAGGTGAAAGTACGGTCTCAGATCCTATACATTTCTTGACAGAGAAAACAAAGTCATAAGCCACAAGCTCCATGGCCCTTCACTACCAAGACCAGGAATGGAGAAGTCTCTAAGTATCTAAGTGTTGCAGTCCTCAGCTGACTCCACCAGACAAAATGAAAACCACATCCTCAGCTTTAGCTATGAGTCTAAGTTAAACTTGCTACAAGGATTGCATTCATTAATCTGCCCAGGACAGAAGTCTTATTCTATGAAAGTATCACCCTCTTGGGTGTCATCAAGCAGTCAGGCCTGGACTCCACTGGCTGTGAGGGTGCATGATTCTGTCCATTCCAGGCTCAAGGCCTTTTCCTCCTGCTGCTTTCAAAAGCATTCTTTCCTCCTACCTCCCGAGAGGAAAACCAGTGAGTCAAAACTGTTCACATGGGGATGGTTTCATGGGTATATACATATGTGAAAACTTATCAAATTGTGGGCTAAGGAAAATGGCTCAGTTGGTAAAGTTCTTTCTGTGCATGCATGAAGACCTAAGTTTTATCCTTAGTATTCATGTAAAAATGTTAGGCATGATGGTGCATGCTAATAAATCCAAAGCTGGGGAGGCAGAGACCAACAGATCCCTGGGATTTTCTGGACAGACCATTTAGTCTGTGAGCTCCAGGGCAATAGAAAATTTGCCTTACAAAGTGGATGAGGTTCCTGAAAGTGACATCCAAGAGGTCCTCTGGCATCCACGAGCATGTGCACCCCCTCTCCTTCACACACAAACATGCAAATACACATTTTTAAGATAGAAGTAGACTGCGTGCATTTCTGGACACAACATGACCATTACACCCATGAACAGTCAAGGTTTCCTACAGAAGACAGCCTGTCAACAGTACATCATAGATGGGGAGAGGGGCTCACAAGACCCCACTCCTCCCAGGCTGGCTATTAGGAGTTAATGATGACTTGGGAGGGGGAGTTTCTGTTTTTCAGTGGTGTGGCAACTGTTAAGTTGCCAGTACTGTAGTAAATAACCCCGACCTATGCTCATTCAAGTGCCCCAATTTAACTCAGTGGGTCATTTAAAAAAGATAAGAAAGTAGAAAAAGCATTAGTGGGAAAGAAGAAGGGTTTAGTGAGACGACAACAAGAGAGGATAATGGGGGTGAATATGCTTGAAATACATTATATATATACGAAATTGTCAAAAATCAAAATTAGGAGCTGGAGAGATAGTTCAGTGGTTAAAGTCACTTGCTGGCAAAGCTTGAAGGCCCAGGTTTGATTTCCCAGCACCCAAATAAGGCCAGATGCACAAAGTCATGCATACAGCTGGAGTTCATTTGCAGTGTCAGGATGACCTGGCACACCCATATTCCCCCTCTCTCTCACACACACAAACATTTTGTAAATAAAAAATTAAAAATTGTACATCTTACATGACAGTTGCACATTAGAAAGGCTGCTGTAAAAGGCAGTTGATCAGGTAGCTTGAGGAGCAACATCTATGTGCTTCCAACTCAGTCACCTCCAAAGTCAACAGAAGGGAAACACGCCAAGATCCTCAGAACACCTCCTCAAGGACAACTGACAGGTAAACCATGATCTCTTCTCTGCAAGGTTCCTCAGAGACCCAGCACTGGTCTATCCCATTATTCCATGCCTGCATGAAGGAAGTTGACCACCGTGGCTCTTCATGACCACCTCCCAGCCTGCACCCAGGGGAACAGGTGGGAACTTGGAGAAGGAGCTCTTTCTATCAGCAAAGCAGGGCAGAATGGCACACACTCACCTCCCATTGGTGAGAACATAGTCACGTTCATAGCATGCCTTGCTGCAAGGGAAGCTGAGAATAATAGTCTCTGGAGTTTCTGTTAATAAAAGGACCAAGAACGTATACCAGAGGACAGCTGTTGTAATATGGACAGAACAAATAGACAACAGAACACGAGTCTCAAAATGATATTTTGCAAGAACTACATGATCTGTTCATTTCCTGAAGCACCCTGTGAGAGTGCCTGGGGAGACGGTTTAGCAGGTAAGAGCACTTCCTGTGCAAATGTTAGAATGTGAATGGACCTGACATGGCCTGAGTGTGATCTCTAGGAACCCGTAAAATTTCAGAATTTGGACATACACCCCTGTCCAGTGGGGAGCAAAGACAGAAGAGTCACAGGAGTCAGGGGCCAGTCAGTGTCGTCTGTGGGTTCAGTGATAGACTCCACCTCAAGGACATCATGTGGGTTCGGTGAGAGACATCATCTCAAGGATGTCACCTGGGTTCAGTGAAAGACTCCCCTTCAAGGATGTCATTTGGGTTCTGTGAGAGACTCCATCCTAATGGTCCCTGAGTCTTGGAGGGTGTGACAGAGATGTCTCACTTAGTGTTGAATATTCCCCTATCACTTCTTCTGAGAACTATGGTGACTTTTGAGTCACCCCAGTGGTCCCTGCCATCTGAAAAGAGAGAAGCAAAAAAGACCAAAAAAGAGAGTAGCATTAATATATGGGCATAAATATGTGTTTAGAGGGCAGTTTGCTAGGCAAAATATATTCATATAGCCAGGCAACAGCAGTCATTACTCCCCTAGGGCGCACACCTGCCCAGCCATAGACTTGTAACGAGGTCTTCAGTATCAGGCATGTATTCCCTCCCATGGAGCTGGCTTCTGGTCTAAGCAGAGAGCAGTTGGTTTCCCCCATAACAGACATGCCATCATTGCACCAGTTGGCACATTTGGCCTGGCTGACCAGCCATAAGGCTCTCAGGGTCCGTTGCTGTTTTAATACTGATGATTTCTCTCTCCCAAAAGGCTTCAAGGATGGCCTCATCTTGACTCATTACCCCTGCAACAAACCAATTTCCAAACAAGGTAGCATTTAGAGCAGTGAGGCTTAAGATCCAACATGTGGACTTTTAAAATGAATTTTTGACAGTTTTATACACGTATATGTGCTTTAATCCAATCCCCCATATTGCCTTTCCCCCCTCCCACTTCCACTTCCCCCTTGCTTCTTCCCAACTAGTCCCCCTTCAGCTCTCATGTCTTTTTTCAGGGGGACCCACTGAGTTTTTAGAGTTGCTTGTATGAACATTTGTGTGTGGGTAGAGGGGGCTAGTTTCTGGAATATGGGCAACTTACCAGTGTCTACACCACTGAAGAAAATGAATGCCCTCCGCCCAGAAACCATTAACTGCCAGTAGCTTCTCTGGGAGGTGTGGTGCCCAGTGTCGATGAGCTCCATGTTGGGTGGTCTTTTGTGGGTAACCACAGCTGCTGCGCTGCTCCAAGTTCCCAAGTGCCATCACTTTCCGGCCGCAGAATCCTTCCATGTTGATGTTTGAGGGCCACAGCAAGTGGCAAGATAACTGAATAGGACATCATCAGGGACTCTAAGTCCATGGCCCAAGCCAGACATGCTAGCTGCGGGACCTTGTGCCAGCACATGGCTATGGTGTCCTAGCTCAGGACCTTGTTTGTCAATGAAGTAAGCTCATTCATATCCCTGCGGGCAGACATGAGGATAGACAGACAGGTCTGCAAAGCTGTGAGCATGCTCCAAGGACAGTCATGGCTTCCGCAGATGCCTCCAGTCTTTTCTGAGCGGGTCAGCTGCCAGGGAAGAAGAGTTAGGAAAGCCCTCCTCCCGGGTCTGGATGCACTCTTTTTTGAATTAAATCCGGTGCAGGATTCGCCACACCATTCAAAAGGGGCCTCTTGGAGAGAACCTCAACCGTGGGCAAAATACCTTAAGGAGGAAAAGCCTTTTTGGTAATTGTATTCACTGTTTCCAAATGTCCGTTTGCCAGCCTGGGCCTCCTTTGCCCAAGATCAAACAGGCTGCCTGGGCCCCCTTTCCACTGATGTGGGGGTGCCTTTAGCCACGGTGGAGAAGGCTGAATGTGGTGTGAGTGGAGTGGCTTGCAGTCTGTGCCAGTCAGAAGTCACACCTAAACTGTGCAAACCTTCCAAGCAGCCAAAACACAGAACCACGATGCCCAACATTCAGAAACAAAACCCCAGAACATCTTAGTTTTGTGATAAATCCAGATTTACTCAACCCATGAATTGATATTTGTGTGTGGGAAATGAGTAGCCTAGCATTGATGAGTAGGAAGGACCTTCATGCACAGTTCTGAAAAGTGTGGAAGCTTCCAGGACACCCTGGAAATGTGCAATAAGCCTCAGACAGTGTCTTTACCCTGAGGTAACATCAGTCAAGTCTACAAAAGTGAAGATGGTCTTCACAGCAATAGGTATAATGGCAAAAAAAATTTAATTCAATTAAAGCAACTTAAACAGCTGGTTAGTGCAAAGGCTCTGGTAGTCAGAATGCCACGCCCAACCCCATCCTTCTCACCCACCTACCTACCTCTGCTGCAGCAGCTGCTGGCAGTGTGAGCCTCCCCGTAGCAATGGACACCAGAGCTGAGCAAAGCATGCTGGGCCAGCCCACAACCAGTTGGCATAAAACTCTCAAAGACAGCTGGGATGGTTTGATCCAGGCGTCCCCCACAAATGAGTGATCCCTAGATGATGGTAGTTATTTTGGAGGGGGTATTGGAACCTTGTTGGAGGTTTGTTGTAGGGGGTAAGCTTATGGGGTTATAGCCAGCACCCTCTTGCCAATGTTTGGCATACTTTGCCGCTGCTGTTCGCAGTGGAGGTGATGCCCACCCCTCTGCTCGTGCCATCATTTTCCCTGCTATCACGGAGCTTCCCCTTGAGTCTGCAAGCCAAATAAACCCTTTCCTCCACAAGCTGCTTTGGTTGTGTTCTTTTCTTCAGCAACAAGAAAACTGACTAGAACAGTTTTGGTACCAGAGAGTGGGATCTGTCGTTACTGCTAGAACCCGGATACTGTGGCTTTGGCCTTTTGGAACTGACTTGCAGGAGGAATGTGGGAGGACTTGAAGCCTCGGCCTCAGAGACGCCTTGCAGAGCTGTAAGTGCAGCTTGATGGACCATTCTGGTCAGAGTTGGAAAGACCTGAATGCAGTAAGGACTATGGACTGTGAGGTAAGGGTGAGAAAGAACTTTGCCAGGACCGTGCCAGAAGCAGTTTGTGTGAGAGGCTTGCTGTGTTCTGCCTGCCTGAGTTCTGAGAACCTGTACAGGGTTGCTTTGCGTAGAAATGGACTGGTGTGAGCAGAGGGAGATTACGCAGAAGGAAATGGAATCTCTGGGCTGAAACGGCTGCCCGTTCAGTTGCAATTGTCTGAGAGATGACAGCCACTGAGATTGGGCCAGGAGATCTGCATTGGGACAGCGGGAAGAATGCAGACTCTTTTGAAGTAAGGGGTCTGAATGCTGCAGGAGGTTTCCTGCTCTTCAAAGTTGGCTTTATTCCCCCCTGGATTACCAAATTGGTAGCCCACCTGTTACTACGGAGTGTAACAAATGCAGGAAAGAGAGGGTCATCAGATGTCCAACATGGTTTGGTTTTGTTTGTTAGTTTTGTTGGTTTGGTTTTGTTTTTGCTTTTGTTCTTGTTTTTGAAATGGCATTGGCAGTGTGAAGCAGGTCTGTTCGATTACCTGTGTGGAGGCCTGATGGATCCATGAGGATAAACCCTGGGTTGTAGTGGAGACCCAGGGAAATGCAGGACTATGGGATGGCTGCCAAGGAGAGCTGCCAGCACCGGATGGAGTTTTCCGGGACTGTGAGGAGCTGAGCTGAAAGGGGGCAGAATTGGAACTCCAGGAGACTTGTTGCTGGTTATTATTGAACTTGGAGTTACAGTTTGATGTTTGCCCTGCTTGTTTTAAAACTTGTATTGGTTCGATCTGTCTTTGCCATGCCCAATGCCATCTTGCAGTATGAATGTTCTGTGCCATTATAGGTTTGCTTTTTGGTATTATGGCTCAGTTGAAAGATGTTTGAATATCATCAGGATTGAGAAAAACTGTGGGGACTTTTGCAGTTGAGCTGAAAGCATTGTATTTTACATTGTGTGTGATTATTAGTTTGTGGGGGCCAGGGGCAGACTGTGATGGTTTCATCTAGGTGTCCCCACAAACAAATGTATTCTGAATGCTCCATCCCCAGCTGATGGAAGTTTGGGTATTAGAACCTTGTTGGAGCTGTGTTGGGGGCAGGATTATGGGGGGTACAGCGAGCTTCCCCTTGCCAGTGTTAGGCACACTCTCCTGTTGCTGTTATCCACCTGATATTGGCCAGGAGGTGATGTCCACCCTCTGCTCATGCCATCATCTTTCCTGCTATGATGGAGCTTTCCCCTTGAGTCTGTAAGCCAAAATAAACACTTTCCTCCCATCAGCTGCTTCTGGTTGAATTCTTTTTGCACAGCAACACGAGAAAGATGACTACAACAACAGCCAGACCCAAGGCTGGGAAGATGGCTCAGTTGGTAAAGTACTTGCCTTGCAAACATGAAGACCTGAGTTCAATTCCCAGAACTCATGTAAAAATAGCCAGGTTAGGGAGGGGGAGGGGGAAGTGGGGAATTCGGGATAACAACGCATGGTTTGCCCACTAAATAATGTAACTCATTATGGACAATAAAAAAAATTAAAAATTAAAAAATTAAAAAAAAATAGCCAGGTTATAAGGCTTGGGGCTTGCTGGCCAGCCAATCTAGATTATTCCAGGCCAGAGAGAGACTTGTCTCACAAAAAAGTTTGAGGAACAACACCTCCACATATATGTGTCGTATGCACACAGACACACACACACACATTTACATTTGAATCTATGGTAGACTTTATGAAGGAGGCTATATAACACTCGAAACCTAGAACTTCTACTATCTGCCTTTTGGCAGAAATAATCTACCACCATTGAGATATGCTGCAAACCCTTTGAAGAAGGAGGTAATATGATTTATTTCTGAATCCTTGAAGGCCATGTGAGGCCTGGGCACAGTAGCAGGTGTTTCACAAACGTGTGCTAATGCGCTTGACCTTCCAGACAGCTACTGAACAGTAGGAACCTCACACTTCTGGGCTCACCAGACTCACCTCCGGTATTAGTTCCAATGCAGCTCCAGTGTGAAGCTAGGGAGCATGCATTTTATCTAGAATGCATTCCCGTGTACGCATGACACTCTGATGCTGAAAGTCCTTAAATTAGACCTGTCGAAGGACATCCGTGATGAGAGTATCAGGCAGCTTGCCAATAGCAGTGTAGAACAGATAACATGAAGACCCTCCAACTGCGTACTTGCCAGAAAGTTACGAAACTCAATTAAATGCATAGCTTGGCCACAAATAAAAGATAAGATTGGCAGCCAGAGTGTGGCCCTGCGGTCACCTGGAGTGGAAAGAAGTGGTAACTGAGAGGCTGTGGGGCCAGTGAGCTAGCTGGGGTCAGGAGACAGGAGATGGGGAGTTAGAAGCCCCATTGTAAAACGAGGAACCCCAAACAGACCAGGACCCAGAGAAGAGCAAACTAGAAAAGCCCTTCTCCCCGACCCAGGAGCTGACCTACAAGCTTGTCTCTCTCAACTGAATCATTCTTTGAAGAATCATATTTGAGGGGCTGGGAAGATGACCTGAGTTCAGATCCCCAGTACCCACATCAAAGCTGGGCATGGCAGCGCACACCTGTAATCCCAGCACTGGGGAAGCAGAGACCAGATCCCTTGGGCTCAGTGGCTGGTCCAGCTCACAGTTCAGGGCATGACACTGTTTCAAAAGGAAGGTAGAGAGCACCTGGAGAGGGTCGGGGACATTGACCTCTGGCCTCCACACACATACACATGCATGCATACCCACACTTTGTACCCACACACATACCAACACACACACACAACCAACACACATAAGAAGTCATACTCATAGCTTGTCTGTATTCACATTTCCCTGTAGCGTTTATATTCTCCGCCAGGTTGGAGAGCCCCAGACATTCCCACGAATCAAGATTACTTGCCTATTTTAGAAATTGAGATTGTAGCTTATCGTGTGAGCTTTCTCTTATTACTATGAAATAACTGAGGCCACAAGCACACAACCCATCCCCACACGCTCTACGTAGTGCTCTTGTTCATTTCTCTTTACTACCCGGTAACTCAAGACAGGCATTGGGGCTGGGATAGCACGCTGATAGTAAAACACTTGCTTTGCAAGCTAGAGGACTTGAGTTCGATCCCAGAACACATGTAAAATGACAAGCATGGTGACGCACGCTTGAATCCCTGGGACTCACTGGCCTGTATGGAGGGGAGGGCTGGGGCGCTCTTTCCTGTATGCTTTGTAGATGTGGTAATACAAGTTCAAAGATGTGATGGGAGACCCAGTAAATCCAGAGGGGAGACCTATGTGTTTTATTTTATTTTATTTATTTACTCGAGAGTCAAGAGAAAGAGGCAGACAGAGAAAGTGAGAATGGACGTGTCAGGGCCTCTTGCCACTGCAAACGAATCCAGACTCATGCACCAACCACTTCGTGCATCTGGCTTTATGTGGGTCCTGGGGAATCGAACCCAGGCCATCAGGCTTTGTAAGCAAGCGCCTTTAACCACTAAGTCATCTTTCCAGCCCTGACCTATGTTTTAAGATCCCTCAATTCTTGCTCCTGCTTTGCACCTGTCATCCTTTCACCTGTCCGAGTTGTGGTGAAATAAGGCCAAGTGCTTCTCCTTCTGAAGAGAAGCCCGAGGGTCACTTGTGAAGATAGATCTTCTCTCAGGGAGCTTGTCGAGGGACATGGCTGCCCCTGGATTGCTGGCGTGGCTGTGGTGATGGGGAATTGAGACTCCAGCCCAGCTTTGCTCTACAGCTGTGTGGTAGCAGCAGGTGCATTTTCTCATCCACAGAACATAAGCTCACCCTACGGGAAGGGCTTCTGTGGGCATCCTTCCTAACTTGCGAGGTCCACTGGTAAGACCCACCAAAAAAAAAACCCCACTGACTCAAGGAACTGAGCAGAAGAGGGGGTAGGAAGAATGTAAGAGCCATGGTGGGGGAGAATATCCAGAGACATTGTCCCCCTCAGCAACAATACACAAGGGGGAAGGAAAAAAACCAATGACTGAGCCTTTCAACTCACTCCCTACTCTGCAAACCAACGGTGGGGTGCTCCCTGGATCACTCAGCAAGCACCACCAGATCCTCAGGAGGGCAAGATGGTGCCCACCAGCTCCTCCCTCTGCTCTGCACCAGGCTCTGGCAAGTTCACTGAAGACAGAGATTACTCAGAACATGGCGTATTTGGGCTTAGGACCCAAGATAGTTGTTTTTAACAACACAGGCTGGTAAAGAAAGGAAAAGATGGTTGGAAAACACCTTCAGCCAAAGTCCTCAGGGAGATTGCCAGTCACATACCCCACCAGGATAGACAGGACTGGGTTTCATTGGGAAGAGGAAATTTGCAAAAAGTGTTGAGGCTGAGCCAGTGCCCCTCTGTCCCTCGCTTCTCTCTGCCCGGCACCACGCTAGCCACCTGTCTCTCCCAGCATGCCCAGGCCCCAACACATACCCCCCCAACCCGGCACACTGATCCTGAATCCTAACCTGACCCTACATCTACCATCCGGCCAGAGGCAAGCCCCTGTCTCCCAGGGAAGGAACCCAGTCACCTGTTAGAACTAACCTCCTCAAGGACCACCTGGACTCCTGTCATGGTTTGATCCAGGTGTCCCCCACAAACAAACCAATGTGTTCTGATAGATCGATCCTCAGCTGATGGCAGTTTGGGTTTTTACAACCTCGATGAAGTTGTGTTGTCGGGGGTGGGCTTATGGGGTTATAAGCCAGCTTCCCCTTGCCAGTGTTTGGCACACCTTCCTGCCGCTGTTTGCAGTGCTGTGGCAGAGGTGATGTCCAGCCCTCTGCTCATGCCATCGTTTTCCCTGCCAGAATGGAGTCTCCCCTCGAGTCCGTAAGCCAAATAAACCCTTTCCTCTACAAGCCACTTTTGTTTGGGTTCTTTCTGGGCAGCATGCGCAGCAACTAGAAAGCTGACTGCAACAACTCCCATAAATCTAGTCCCCATGGGTGGCTCTCCTAGCCCTGTGCTGTTTCCTCCTCATTTGAGTCACACACGTGACTATTAAAATGAAATATCATATGATTCATTGCTTGCTGCTTGTCACTGCACCTGGTGAATGGCTTCCATGAAAGAAAGAACTACGTGGTGCTGATGATCGCTGCCCAGTCCCAGGTCTGGCATTTGGAAGGTCCGAGAAATGAAGGAACGAATGGGTGTTTGAGTCAGTCCTGTGATGTGCCATCATTCATTTCCTGGTCCCTACCCTCATGACAGAGACAAAGGACTTGTGGGGCAAGAAAGCTAACTGCTCAAGCCCTCCTGGCCAAGGCATTGGGATACCCAGAACGAGCTACTGTGATGCTTTGATCCAGGTCCCCCACAAATGAATGTGTTCTGAATGCTGATCCCCAGCTGATGGCAGTTTGGGTATTGGAACCTTGTTGGAGCTGTGTCAGGGGAGGGCTTATGACTGTTATAAGCCAGCTCCCCCTTGCCAGTGTTTGGCACACCTTCCTGCCACTGTTTGCAGTGCTGTGGTGGAGGTGATGTCGACCCTCTCTCTGCTCATGCCATCGTTTTCCCTGCCATCATGGAGCTTCCCCTCGCGTCCATAAGCCAAAATAGACCCATTCCTCCAATCAGCTTGCTTTTGGTTGGGTTCTTTGTCACAGCAACAAGAAGCTGGCTACAACAGCTACTATGTGACCCCCAAACTCCAGACACCTCTGTGACCCTTTGCAGCTCCAACCTCCAAACTTCCAGGTAACCTCTAAGGTTTCTCAAGTCCTCCAAGGGGCTCTCTACATGATAGCCTAAAGATGGCCCCACAGTAGCAGACAGTTGATGGTAGGTGGGGTCATTCATGATGAATGAGGCCCCTTGCTACCTTAGTTCTAAATGGTGGAGAGCAACTTAGATGTGCCTCTGCAATCTTAGGGAGCAGAGAGGCCAGTCCATTCTGCTGTGTGGTTCTCATGGGAATGGTCAGGCCATGTGCCCAGGCACAGGGAGTCCCCAGCAGCAGCACGCTGGTACTCTGAGAGGCAACTAGAGGGAACACAAGTTTACACAAACCTCCCAGCATGGACTCCTCAGGGTAATTAATGAGGCTTGATGCCTCACACTTGGGGAAGAAATGGTGTCCCCAGCGCTTGCCTCGCCTGTCAGGAGATGGAGTTCTCTATGATTGCACATTGTGGACCAGTTCCTAACACTATAATCTGGATTTCATCCCAGAAGAGTGCATACTCATTGAGCAGACAGTCCCTGTAAAACTCATCCTCTGCCTGAGTGACCTTGACAGACAGCACCTAATAGTGGTGATGAGTATTATTTGGATGTTTACTATGTACCATTCCTGACCCACAGGATACCCATGACAGTTCACAGATGGGACTGTTCCCATCCCACTTCACAGGCACCAGAATTGTTGTTTACCCAAGGACAGCAGTGGCCTGAAAGAATGTCCTAAATGAGGCCCAGGCCAGGCTCTTTGTCTCTTGGAACCTCAGTCCCCTTCTGTGTTCTGTGGGCACAAGAGGCCCTGCTTCCCAAGATCATCAGAGGCATTAGAGCTGAAAGTAGGACAGAGCGATGCAGGAAAATGAGCACCACAGAGCTTAGCCAGCTCTCTCCTTTTTCTATAGTCCAGGACCTCAGCACATGCAATGGTGCACCATTAACACGGCTCTTCCCACCTTCTACTACTCAAGATAACCCACACTGGCATGTTCAGAAGCTACCCGAATCTAGACACTTGCTCTCTGTCTTGTCAAGTGGACAGCCAGTCTAAACCAGCTCAGTGGGTGCCAATATCCCATTGGTTTTGCTTCCCTGGAGATGTCTGACGCACCTCCATAGCAATGTGCCTTTGGGGTGAATTCGAGATTCCCCACTGCGTTAGTTTGAATGTATGTCCCCCATAGATTCAGATAGATAGATAGGGAGAGAGAGAGAGAGAGAGAGAGAGAGAGAAAGAGAGAGAGAGAGAGAGAGAGGATATAGATATAGATACAGATACAGATAGATATATAAAGTTTGGGGGGCTTCAAGGTAGGGTCTCACTGTAGCCCAGTCTAACCTGGAATTCACTATGTAGCCTCAGGGTGGCTTCAAACTCATGACTATCCTCCTACATTCGCCTCCTGAGTGCTGGTATTGAAGATGTGTGCCACTGCGCCCAGTTTTTTAAAAAAATATTTTAAATGTTTTTATTTATTTCCAAGCAGAGAGAGAGAGAGAGAGAGAGAGAGAGAGAGAGAAAGAGAACAAGACAGAGAATGGATACACCAGGGCCTCTAACCACTGCAAACAAACTCTAGATGCATGCACCACTTTGTGCACCTGGCTTTACATGGGTACTGGAGAACTGAACCCAGGTCTTTAGGCTTTGCAGGCAAGCCATATCCCTATCCCAGACTCAGGTCTTTTATTAAAACTTGTAACTTGGCACCCAGCATGGTGGTACATACCTTTAATCCCAGCAGAGGTAGGAGGATTTCTCTGAGTTGGAGGCCACCCTAGGACTATAGAGTGAATTCCATGTTAGTCTGAATTAGAGCTAAACCCTACCTTGAAAAACAAACAGACAAAAAAAAAAAAAACTTGTAAATTGGATCTCCAGCTGCCTGGCTGGAGGAGGTGTCACTGGAGTTGGGGGGGGGGGTGAGTCATGGAGTCCAGCCCTAAGATGTCACTGGAGCAGAACCTAAAGGTCTCATGGTCTGAGCTCTGGGGAGTCACTGCTACCTGCCGGGGGTTCCTCTCTCTGCATTGACAGAACTTCCTCCTCGATCTACCTATAAGCTTAAAATAGCCCCCTTTCTCCCACAAACTGTCTGGTTTGGATGTTAAACCCAGCAACATGAGGCTGTCTTCAACACCCACCATGCTTTCTACCTAGAGTCGTTCAGGCGGCTTGAATCCCACAGAAAAACCGTGACTGTTGCTCCCTCCAACTCTCACAAGCATTCGTTCTGCCGAGCATGGGCCAATGAGAGCCAAGTGTGGGCCCATCCACAAGGACAACCAAGGGTGAAGTCAGGATTGGGGCAGGAACACGTGTTACGTTGCAAAGCCCAAGGAACAGCCTGGCAAAGATGCCCAGTGAAGGGCTCCAGCTGTGTCCTGGCTGACTCTAGGGCCCTGAGGTTTGAGTGCCAACACACAGCCGGAGGCACAGCCATCAGAGGGGGTGAGATGCCCCAGAGGCGTGGCTGGCTTAGGCGCAAGGGCCGGGGGCTCCTCAGCTCCGTGCTGAATGGCGGCAGGGTCTCTGCCAGGAACTGTGGCCTGCAGGTGCCCAGCGCACAGGATCCACGGAGTCCTCACATGTGGCGGCCTCTGTTCTTCCCGGCTGCTGACTGAAGGCCTCAGTTCCTCACTGGTAGTTGGCTAGAGGCCACCTTCAGGTCCTTGTCACACCCTCCAAGGAGGTCAGTGGAGAATGCAGAGCGAAGGCTCTGTTGGCAAGTTGGGAGTCAGAGTCTTTTGGAGGCCAACCTCAGGAGCGACAGCCACTGTTCCGCCAGAGTCTGTGGTTGGAAGTAAGTTGGTTCAGTCCACCCGGAGGGAAATGGGGAACACAGATGTGTGAGCACCCTAATCTGGGATCCATGTGCCACACGAGCTGAGCAGATGTCAGGAGTGAAGCAGGGCAGGGAAAACCGGGGTGATACATACCCGAGGGCCATCTGCTCTCATGCAGCTTCCCACGGCCGAGTGCCCAAATGACATTCCCTGGCCCAGCGTCCCCAGAGGCGACCAGGGCCGGCAGGAGTGAAGGAGACCAGGGGTAAACCACCTACCAGGAACCTTTCAACAACAGGCTGCGATCCAGAACTTGATGGATGCGCCACTGTCTCGATAGGACTTCCCTTGTCAGTGTGAGAGCCCGAGTCCACACAGTGAATGGCCGTCGCTGGGGTGACTCCAGGCTTGGCAACAGAATCTGTGAAGTGCGGAGACAGAGCCTGGAATCCAAGGGGCCCGTGAGCTCGAGCTGGGGGAGGGATATGAGCTCAGGTAGGTAAAGCTGGGGCACAGGGAGGCCCAGAGGGCGAACCGAGAAAGCAGAATGGACCAAGAAGGCAGTCCTGTCTCAAGGAGCATTCCAGGTTCACTCTGGAGATTTTAGGAAGAATATAGGACATGGTAACTCGTGCCTATTGTCCCAGCACTCAGGAGACAGAGGCAGGTGGATTTCTATGAAGCCAGATTAATCTACAAAGAGCACACCAGGTCAGCCAGGGTTACGTAGCCAAACTGTGTCTCAAACAAACAAACAAGCATCCTAACAGGTAGAGAAAGAGCCCCAACAGAAAGCTGCTGGGGAAAGGAAGTCTGTCCTTTGCACCCTGGACAGATGTCACAGGGCCTCCCACACGCTGCTCCTCTAGGGCTCAGAGGACCAACCCCACCTCACTGAAGAGACACAGCTCCTAAGGGGCAGCACCAGGGTTCTCACCTCCATTGCTCGCTGCTAGGGGCTGGTTTTGTCTCCTTAAACTTCATATGCCAAAGCCCTAACCCCTGGCACTGAGAATGGATGTGGCTGAAGAGACGAGTTTGTTGGTGAAGGAAGTCAGTCGGTTGGTTGGTTGGTTGGTTGGTGTCTCTCTTGATACAGGGTCTCATTTATCCCAGACTGGCTTTGAGCTAGATGTGTAGCCAAGAATGACCTTGAACTTATGATCATCCTGCCTCCTGCCTCCATTCCCTGAGTGCTGGGACTATAGGCGTGCACCATCATGCTTGGTTATGAAGTGATGGATGGATAGAATCAGGGTTTCCTTCAAGCACTCCAACTGAGCTACACCCCAGCCTCCAGAGACAAATTCTTGAGAGAGATCATTAAGGTGAAAGGAAGCCACTGGGGTGGGCCCGATCTGCTGGGAGTGGTGTCTTGTATGAGCAGGTCAGGACGCAGGCAGAATGACCACGTGAGTACACAGAGAGAGGAATCTCTGCAAACCAAGAAGAGAGGCCTCGGGAGAAATGGTTTAAATGGTGCCACTTAATCTTGCGTTTGGGGCCTTCGTGACTGGGAAACAATAAATTTCCCAGCCCTCCCATGTCTTCACACCAAGCCACAGTGTGGACGTGCTATTCCCGCCCAGACCCATCAGCAGAGGTCAAGCCGGCAGAGCCAGTAAAACTTAGCTGTTTAAGAAGATCGTCAATAAGGAGAAAGTTAAGCCATGACGGAAAGCAGGCACTTCGTTTCCTGAGAGAGAAAGGTGTCAGCAGGCCGGGAGGGAATCAGCAAAGAGGGCTCCTCAAGTCTGCCGGCCTGTCCCGAGCCCCGGGTCCAGAGCCGACTCCTCAGCAAGCCACAGCCACGCAGGCTGGACTCTGCAGCAGGGTAGCTTGCCTACAAGCTTCTGGAGGTTTCTCGTCTCTGCCTCCCAGCTCCCCGAGACACACTGGCGATCAGCTTTTCACATGGGCTCAGGGGATCGGAATTCAGGCAGTCATGTTTGTCCAGCAAGGGCACGGAGCTATTTCCCCAGGCCTCCCTGTCTTCTTCAGACTTCAGCTTCCTTGGCACATTTCGGACTCTTTCCTGACTCCCCTCACCCGTCCACAGTGCCGGGTGACTCCCCGCCTATGAAACCCTGTTCAGACTGGGCAGAACACTTCAGTGACGGAAAACCTCAGACCTCCTGAGCATCACCCAGGTCTAGTCCCCCTCCCACTACATGTTTATTGAGTGTGGCAGTTTGAATAATGTCCCCCAATAGATCCAAAAGTTTATTATAACTGTAAATTGTCTCCAGCCAGTTCTGGCTGGAGGAGGTGTGTCACCTTGGCCAGATCCTAGGGTTCAGCCCTAAGGTGTTTCTGGGGTGGGCCTGGAATTCTAGCTTTACATTTTCAAAAAGCAGTCTGAGCTCCAGCCTGGAGTTCCTCTTGTTTGCTAGTTGGAAGTGTGCTTGCTTGCTTGCTTGCTTGAGGTGCTGGTGGTGGGTTTCTCTGTCTCTGCTTGAATCTGTGACAGGGAGCCAACCTTTCCTTAACTTCCCCTGGGTCTGTTCCTTCAATAATTACTTTCCTCCCCAACATTGTGCCTGATTTTGGAGATTCATCCCAGCAACGTGTGGCTGACTACGACATTGAGCAATGTGGGAGGTGGGAGATATGGTGGTGGGTGGGGAAATCTGTCACTCTGGCACCCAGGCCCAGAAGGTTCTATCCCGACTCGAGGGTCCACACGCACAGAACATGCACAGCAGGGGGAGGGGCAGCTGCACACTGGTTAGAAAAGCTCCCACACATCACTGGCCCACGTGCCCCTCAGGCTCTCGATTTCTTCCAAGCAGGTCACACCCATGCCTGATCTCCAAGGGGTAAGAAAGCATTGGCCCTATGGTGAGTCCAACGAAGGATGAGGGCAGGTGTCTGAAGATTAGCCCTGTTGACTGCATGACAACGCTGACCCCAGCTGTGAACTTGAATGTTTGTGTGACTAACCCGCCTCGGTCCTTGCAGGGGCCTCTGCTTGACTGTGCTCAGCTCCGGTGCTTTTCTTCTAGTGGTCACTCAGGAAACCTTGCCTGAGTACATTCTGGAAGAGCAATTGTCACCCAGCTGCTCTTGAACACACTTCCACCCAACACAGAAGCTTCTGTTCCTACCACCAGCCAAAACATACTTTGTCAGTCTGAATTCGATTAACTGTGGATAAACGTGGGCGCTCTTAGGGGCTTTAGTGTTTGTAATTCTGAAAGGGCAAAGGCAAGAACAGAGCAATCACTTCGCATCTCTCGGGGAACTTGTCCAGTCATACTGGGTGTGGGCTGATTCTTTAAAACCTGGCTTAGCCCCGCCTCCCAAGCTAGACCTGGAGCACAGGACAGGAGGACTGGAGAAGGAGAAGAACGGGAAGGGACCGAGTTCGCACTGCTAGTCCCCAGCTTGCCCACAGCAGATTCCAGGGGTAAAATGTCGAGCCCAGTTGGACACTAGAAGGCACGACATAGAAAAGCAGGACTTCCGTGCACAGTAAAACAAGGAATGTGCACAATATAAATTCCTCCTGGCTTAATTGTATGGCTAGAAGTACTTTTGGCAACAGCAAGCCTGCCTTATTTATGAAATACTTCGGGAAAATTGACCTCCCCCAGCACCCTGTAACCCTGTCTTGTGTCATGGGCACCAAAGCGCCCTCTTGTGTGCAACCTGAGAACTGCAGGCTTACCGCAGCCATCACGCTAGCCAAACAATCCATCCCCTCCTCTTGCAGAGGGGAATCCACGCTTCATAAAGCCTGCTTTCTAAACGGTTTTTTCTTATCAGATGGCATGTCAACCTCAGTGTGGAATGGCTAAAGATAAGTTAGCCACTGGATCTTCAGGGCTGTGGGAGAAGTGGGGGCACTGCATATGAGGGTTAGCTGAGGCCATTCCTGGAAGTCCTAGAAGGACCCTACCGAAGCAGTGTCTTCCTACAGGGTGAGGGGAAGATGGGTGCTCCCTGAGTGCCAAGACTGCCCCACCTGTGACACGAACCTGCCCACAGGAACGACGCTATTCTGGAATTTTCGGCAGTCACAGCCTGTCTTGCCTGCTTGCTTTGGCTACGGGAGGGAGGTTTCTTTCGTGACGCTGGGAGACCAGGCCCGAGCCTCGTCGTCAGCCCTGTGCCCAAGTTCCTTTGCTTTAAGAGAAAGAGAAAGAGTCGAGAGGCCGGTGCTAAGCCAGCGTAGCCCTTGGTCCCCAGAGTCCGCAGAGAGATGCTTCAAGGCGAAGAAGGCATTTGGAAGCAATCGGTTGTGCGTTGGGGCGCACACGTGCGGGTGTGCAGGGAAGGAGCGGGGACAACCTTCCGCCTTGCTGGAGACAGGCTTTCTCTTGAGTGTCGCTGGGAAGGCCAGACCCGACTTGGGACTCCAGAGCGCTCCTGACTCCCTTGGGGAGAAGCACGGGGTTCCTAATGGAAATCCCAAAGTCTTCAAGTCCGAACTTCACTGCGTGGGAAAGAAAGTCCCTTGGAAAGTCTAGTTCTAAAAGAAAAATCCATAATTACCAACAATGCTATCTAAAACTAGGAAATAAGAAAAGGATTTTTCCCAGGAATAAAAATGACAAAGACATAGAAGAGCAAAATTGAGGAGGAAAAAAATGATAAAACATCGTGGATACACACGACTGCCAGAGTCTGAACCCCCTCGCTTCAGCAAGACGCTTCTACTCAGCTGCCCTCTGTGAGGACAGCCATGGGCGCTTTGGGAAAGGAGTTTGCTGCCCCTGAGAAGTTAGCTGAAGACCTCTCTGCTCACTGAAAATAACCTCCAGAAGCTGAGACCTTGTTAAGAGATGACGCTAATTCTCATTAGAAATGAGATTTACAGGATTGTTTTAAACGAGTAATGGGTAACATCATTTAAAATGATGAAAACAAGATTCAGGATTGTAAATGCAAGGTGTTAATAAACTCGCAAGAATAAACTAGTGGACAGAGGCCACCTTAGAAGTCCAACCCTCTGAGCAGTGGGGGGTTGGGCAGTAGGAGTTTTTTAGCTTTCTTTAGTTTTACATTCTCTCTAAATTACCCACCATATCCATGCATCTCTGTAATGGTAGGTGGAGCTAAGAAGGTGGGTGGGGCTAAGAAGGTGGGTGGGGCTAAGAAGGGGGAAGAGTAGGGAATCAGCTGCCTAGTTGAGCAAAGTTATTTGCAAATTAGCTTGGCGCTGAGGGAAGCCTGGCACTAGAACGAGGTGTGCAGAGAATTATGTCAGCTGCAAGGGAAAGGTGGCTCCCGGAGCCCCTTGGAGGGCAGAGATGAGGGTGGGCATGGTCCTGAAGGGGAGGTCGGTGTGGTCAGAGAGACAGCAGGGTAGGATGAAGATGGTCTTAATAGCATTTGCAGGAAGCCTTCAGAGCTATTCACATAGGTTCTTTCCTCCTGGGAGGAGCCAGGAGGTGCAAGGGGAGTTAGGACCTGGTAAGAACTGTTCAGGACTGAATAGATTCCTGAAATAACCCATGGGGCTTTCTGTGCAGTAGAGATGCTTGCAGGAGGGTTAACTTCGGATAGATAGAAATAGATGGATGGCCTGTGTCAGCTCTTCCCCAGGTTCTGAGGAGATCACCGAGCTGCCTTGACCAAGCTTATGTTCTAGTGGGACAGGGTAGTAAGTGTAATCAACATGTCCAAAGGGAATGCACATTCGCTGTGGGCCCGGCACTGCCCCTGCGTGGGCAGGGTTCCGTCTCCATAACCGTCAACAGTGTCTGCACTGCAGCCAAGGAATAGCATTCAGATGACTAAGACAGCGGACTGTGGAGAACAGGTCCCAGCCCTGACGCAGTGTGGGCTCCCACAGGCACCCCGTGACCCTTCGCTGAGCAGACCCGGCATTGAATGAATGTGTGCATCGGTTATGCAGCCAACGATCACAGCACTGACTCAGGGGCAGAAGAATGAGAGTTTTGGGAAGAAAACCGTAGCAGAAAGGTCCACTGTGAGGCCTTCCTGGGAGTCAGGCAACGGCCATCGACCATCGACCTAATCCATACACACGGAGACACAGGCAGGCTCCAGGCCCTGGCTACAGTCCTACCCAGTGCTCAGCTCAAGCAAAATGACTGTCAGCCACCAAGTTCTCTCTGTCCCAAAAAGCAGCCTTCCAGAACCAGGCATGTTTATGGCTATGGTAACTCTCCTGGAGCCTGAGACTGGTTCTCTGCATAGCTTTCTCCAAGAAGCCAGTGAGGTCCCGTCTACTTGGGTTTGTTTGTGGGAGTTACCAGCAAAATGCAGGCCTGGGGCTTGGACTCCACTCCATGGGGTGCCCATGAGAGAAGCTTCCAGGGCCCTGCAGGGGCTGAAGTTGAGCCTGACAGCCTCCACCTAGGACAACAGGTATGTGTGCCCTGAAACCTGGGTGCATTGTTCTGCTTAGGGTGACCCTAAGGACTGACAGGCCAAGATGCTATTTGGAGGAGGCTGTAAATGAACCCTGGAATTTCAGGATAAACATCTTCAGAGTTGATTCCTGCAGGGACTCTCAGGAGAGCTGCTTCCAGGACAATCGTGAGGCCCAAACATGGGCCTGCACCCCTGGAGCTGGGGTGCTGAGAAGCCCACAGCCAACCCCAAAGCTCGTAAGAGAGTTGGCTCCCCCTGAGGTGGACATTTTCAGTCTGGGAGAGTTGCTGTGACAGGAAGACTTGTGAATCCTTTGTGCTTCAAACTTCTCAGCAAAGGTGTTCATTCTGCTGGGTTCCATGCAGCCAGGCCCTCTGTAGGGCAGAGAGTGTGGGTCCCACAGGCTGAAGGTGGGCTCAGAGCCAGATGGGAATGTGGCCCAGGCTTCCTCTGTGCTGGAGCCTGCAGCTACGCAGGAAATCATGTCCAGTATGGGCATGACTTTCTGAGACTGTCCTAATGAAGTCCCTCAACAGTCATTCCTCAGCTCTGGGGGCTGCAGGTGTGGTTCCTCCTCAGGCCTCTCTCGGCTTGCAAGGTGGCTTCTCACTAGGTCCTCACATGGTCTTCCCACACGTGTATCTCTTCCTGACCACCCCATACTGGGAGGACACCAGTCATCCTGGATGTGGGCCTCCCTGCAGACCTGGGTCACTTTAATGACCTCAGTAAAAGTCCTGTCTTCAGTCACATTCTTAGCATCTCTGAACATGGGGTTGGGGTGTGGGGCTACAACTCAGCCAGCACCTGTGGGCACCTGACAGGAAAAAGTGAGTGTCCCCAAGAGGAAAAGACACTACCACAGCTCTGTGTGTACCCCCTGGGGTGAGGTGTCCTCAGCCATTGTTTGTACAAACCAATAAGAAAAGACCACTCTCCAGTGAGGAGTTTGGGAAGTGGGGAGCCATCAGAACTCCAGCTATAAAGGTCACTGGCAGGATTTTTGCTTAATAAAGACCATTGACCTGCAGGCTTAGGGTATGAGGTGGTTAAACACCCAGGCAGGAGGTGCCATACCCATCAGATAAGACAGGACAGGGAAGCAGCTCTCCCTGCTGGCTGTTCACACGCCTAGAGGCAGGACCCTCAGGCAGAGTCTGTCAGGAGAAAGTGGTCACTCACAAAGGGGGCAGCCACAAGAAGGGCCCTATTCTGCACCTGGATGTCACTGTGCAAACATCCCAGAGCTCCAATGTGGCTCCGACAGGGTTGAGGGAATGAGTGGGCTGAATCAGCGTGTCCCTCCAAAATTCCCATGTTGAAGTGCCAAGGCGCAGCAAGTAGAAGCAGCTGGCTGGCCAGTGAGGATGGTGGGACCTGGACCCAGAGCAACTGATCTGGCTAACTTCTGCTTGTCTTCCTGGGGACGCTTCAAACTCAAGTTCAAGTTTTACCTGCTCATGGGAGCCTTTCCTTCCACTGTCTAACCCTAACAACTTGGACTCTCTCTTTGTCATTTATGGAGCACCCAGCATAAAGCAGGCACTTGAGAGACGGGCTGCCAACCTACCCCAACAACTGTGCAACAGAACCCTTCTTACCTCAACTTAGCGCCAGGAGCTCTAGAGTCAAGAGGTTATAGTAACCTGACCAAGTCGCCTGCTGCTGAGGCCTGCCGGAGCTGCCAATGTGTTAGGATCAGGCTTGGGATTGCTTTGGCCATCCTTCAGCAACATGTAAAAGTCTGTGGATGGAGGGGAGGCCCTACTTGGGCCTCGGCTGCCCCTGGGCAGAGGGCATTGGTTCTGGACAGCAGAGTATAGCCTGGGCCCTTCCTTGTTAGAGGGACAAATTCTCAGAGCCCCACCCAGACCTGAGGAGCCCGGTCCCCTGGGGGCAGGGCCTGTCACACCTGTGACAGTGGCTCCGGGCCCCCTGATGTGGAATGTTCTGTTTGGGATACTGAATGTGGAGCCCCACCCTGGACCCAGGAATCCCAATCTTCCTTTAAGCAGACCATTGACATTTGCAAAGTGCAGCCCCAGGGTCAGTGACAAGGAGAGTTTGAGTGACACCTTGCAGCCCTAAAACTCTATGGGGAACTCTTGGGAAAAATCGCCCAACCTTTCATTTCTCTTTCTGCAAAACCTCGCCGCAGGAGGGAGGCCTGTGGGTCCCTTTGATCCATCGCTATCTCCTGATAAGGGCTCAGGGCAAGGGGCGCTAGGGGCCAGGCTGCTCCCAGTAAGGGGGAAGGGTGCCCTCCAGGGGGGCAGGAAGCTGAACCCCGCTCCTCGGCCCAGGAATGCCCCTCGGTGGAGCCTCTGGAATTCTTTGTGAATTCCAGGGCCACCCCTACCCGGGACGACGGATCGTGAGAGCGCAGCCCAGCTCGCCCGGCTCAAATGAGCCCAAAACAATTACCAGGCAACATGTGTTTCCTATGAACGACGCGGGGTGTTAAAACGGATTTCATTTTCTTCTGTAAATAAGGAGAGCCATCCAGACGAGCCTGTTTATCTCCCTGGGAGAGATGAAAGTGTTCGGGCCGCGGTAGCCTCGGCCGCCTCCCCGCAGCGGCGGGCCGGTCTGGACCCCACGTGTCTCCCCGCGCCCCGCGTGGCTCCCATGTGGAACTGTTTGAGCGGCTCCGGGCGCCTCTCAGCCATCGACCACGGTGCTCCTTCCCCTTCAACATATTAGCGATTCATAAACAGTAAAATTAGTCTGCTAGGGGGCTCGTGGAGGGATTCGTCCCGGAGGCGCCTGCTTTCCTGGGATGGTGGTTAAAATAAATCATTGCTGTCATCGTGGAATTCGGGGCTAAAAATCACCTGTAGGAATCCCGTCCCCCACCTTCCCGGGCCTGCAGAGCCCGGAGGATCAAAGCTGCCTTCCTCTAGCTGGGGGTGGGGATGGGGGGAGGAAGAGGCGACTTCAGCCTCGACCAGGAACGCCCAGAAGTTGCGTGGAACCAGAAAATTAATATCTCTGCTCTATTGTTGACGCTAGAAACACGAAAATAGGAGGCTAATTTATGATCTTCGTGTTTCCAAGGCAAGATATGATTAAGCCCTTCATTGTGGAAAGTTGTTTCCACTTAACCTCTCTGCGCTGGCATCCAGAACTCAGGGTTTTGTTTTCTTTTTTCAACTGCAAATTTAATAAATTCCAACATGCCCAAACTTCCTGCCTTCCACTGTCCACCGCTGGTATCTCTGGAAACTTCAATAGCAGAAGATAACTCGCACGGTCTGCGCTGCCTACCTTCACCATAATCCGGGATCAAGCGGCTAAGCCTTCATCTTCAGAGCACTTAAGTTAATTACGTGGAGGCCCCGAGGAGCCGGTTCTGCGCGAAGCCAAACATCATAGGATCCAGATGCAAACCCTTGGCAACTTAAGCCCAACAAATTTCCTTTGTCAAGAAATGCAAACAGCCCAGCATTGAAGGCCAGGCTACTTCAGTGAGTCGGCCTCCTGGGGGGAGGTCTGCAGTGACCAGAAGCCATTCAAACATGCTTGCATGGTCAGGGTCTAGCTAGATCCCAGGGGGAACAGAGGTGGCTCCGTTTTATTCCCATCCATCCAGATCGAAGGTGTTGTGAGGACTTGAGGGGAAGTCTTCGCTCTGACACCTGTCAATCTCTCCCAGTTTACACCGTCCTCTTCTTGGATGCCTTCAGGTACACGGACAGAGATGTCAGTCACTTCCCCTTCCCCCTTGTCATTTGGATGGCCAGCCTCCTTCCCTAGCTTCATGCTTCCTGTTCCATCAGGTGACACCTCCTCCGGCAAGGACTGGGGGTTGTCCTGGTCCGATTCTGGGGAACCCAGTGGGAGAGTCGACAGCACACTCCCTCCGTCTGCAGCTCAGACAGCCTCAGAGCTCATAGTGCCCCCCTCTGCCCACGGATGCCAGTGTATCAAAAGCCTGTGGGTGGGGGTGCACAGGAGAGGACCCCGAGTTTTAGCAACCTGTGGGGATTGAGCTATCTTCCATGAAAGTCGGTGTGGCTTGTCACTTGTGGTACATGCAGAAGGTTCCTCCCTTCAGGCAGGGCTTTTGAATGTAATCAAGGTGTTAAAGGACCAGGGATCAGGGCGGCCCTAATCCAGTGACTGCTTTCTTTACAGAAAGAGGGAAATTTGGACGGAAACACAGTTAGAAGGTTCTAGGAATAAGTAGAAACTGGAATGCTGGGCCACAAGTCTAGAAATGCCTATGACCCCGGCTGCACTCATGGGGGCTGGAAACGCAAGGAAGGACTCTTCGAAGCGTGGAGAAAGCTTGACCGGCCCAAACCTGAATTTCAGACTTGCACCTGCAGATGCAGAGGGTGGGCTTTAGAATCTGCCCTACACCAATAACCAGCCAGCTCCCCGCTGAGCATGCTGGGAGAGAACAGCACACTGGTACTTCACCCATCTCAAGGGTCCAGGTTGAGTCTGTCCTAAAGCACCGACTAATGAGAGAGAAGTGTAGCACAGCTGTGCGGGAAGTTTTACATGGAAGCCCCCCAAGGGAGACTGAAAACAGAAGAGCATGCGCATGTGTCGATCTGATGGAAAAGGCCGATGCTTTCCAGCTGGCTGGCGTGGGGGCTCTGCTGGGCCTGCTCAGCTGGTTGGTGGAGCCGTGTCTCTGTTCCTTTCCTCTGGGTTTGGAACAGGCACCTTTGCTGAGGACTGACTTCAAAGGAGAACCCTCAGAGACTTGGGTTCTGGCCGGGGCCTCACTTGGAAAGACTGGAGGTCAGTGTGTCCTTCTGCTTGTGCTGTTTCCTTCATCTTGAAAGATAAGAACAATGCTGCTCACAGCCCATTGTCCAGAGCTGGCCATGAAGTCATACCTGAATGCCGGAAGTCTAGGAAAGTAATCATTGGCTGGCCCATCTCACACCCAGTAATTTCAGTACACTAGAGGAAGAACAGGTGAACCGTATCAGGGGACAACTGTCCATCTCTGCCACCCTCAGGGGGCATCCTAAGGGTGACTCTGACTCTCCAGTCCTGTAACATTCTCTCACCATTTACTTCACTCTTGTTCCCAAGTGTGTTTTTTTTATGCCTCCCTGGGGTCCCACCACCCTGTCTGTCACAGCTACTCTGACCCTCACCAGTCTGATACACCCCTGAAATCCATATCAAAATTTGAAATGAATATAGCTTTCACCCACCAATTTTGTATCAGCTGCTGTGGGTCTCACGGCAGTGTTGGTTCTAATGGGGACCATGAAGTGACCTGTACCCAGCAGGTGGCTTGTTACTTGGTTCAGCCATGAGAAGAGAGGGGAATGTTGAGCCCACTGCAAATACTTCCTCCTCTGCCTGTATCGCTTTGGGGGAGGGGGGCAAGGAAAACAAAATACTTGATTCTTCAGCCTACCTGAGGTCATTCATGGCTGCTGGTGGCTGTGTACCACAACATTCCACAACTCAGGAGACTAAAGGACCACTTAGGTTTGCTCACCGTTTTTTAAAAAATCTTTGAGTGCATCTGTGTGTGTGTATGCATGCACACACCCATGAGGTACCGCAAGCATGCGAGGGTCAGGGTCCTCGCCTTCTACCTGGTTTGAGGCAGGGTCTGTTAGCTGTTCACTGCTCGGTGTGCCGGGCTAGCCGGCCATGGTGATGTTCCTGTTTCCACCTCCCAGCTCACTGGAGGAAGGTTGGGATGACAGGTGTTCACTAATGTGTTGACTTTTACATGGTTTCTGGGATGCAAGCTCAGGCTGTTGTGCTGACACAGAAGAGCTTTTACTCACTGAGCTGTCTCCCCAGCCCAGCTCACAGTTCTGAGGCTCAGGGGATTAGAAAGACCCAACTGGGCACCGCCTCTGCTACATGTGACCCAATCTGGGATAGCCGAGGCTGGCCCACCCACCTCCAGGAAGCCCGCCTCATCCCTCTGTCTCCATAGGACACCTACCCCAGGGCTTCTTGGGGCACAGCAGCCTCCAGATGATCCAGGGAGGCAGAGTAGAAATCTCTTGCCAGTCAAAGGCAACACAGGCAGAGTCTGCCCTCCACCTCTCAATTCAATTCTTCGATTCTTGAAGAAGAGCGTGTGTGAGGAGAGGCAGTGGTGTGAGCCCCTGTGGAAAATACCAGAAGCCTGTACAGGATTCTAACAATTTTTAAACCTTTCTGATGTCTGTCTTCTTTCCCTTTTCTCTCTTCCATGAACAGGAATGGGACAACCCCACCCAGAGGTCAGCAGCAGCTGAAGGAACAGTTATGTCCACGCAGCAGAATTCTAGGCCCAAGGACTGGTTTTCTGCAACTATACAAAACAAGAAGGTGCTAAACCTCACGGCTGGGGCTGAAAGAGGGCAGATGCCAAAAGAATATTCTGTGGGGTTCTAGGGAGCAAACGGCCAGGCAGCTCTGTGCAGGAAGGGTGATGGTCACCCTCAGGGGTGCTAGGGGAGCAGCTAACAGAGCATGGGACCTCTGGGTCACAGGTAGGGAGACCCCAGTAAATTTTGCTCTTTTATTTATTTCCCCTCCTTTTTTGCATGTGTGTGTAAGGCAGGTATGCATGCTGTGTGCATGTGGGAACATGTGTGTATGTACATGTGTGTGTAGACGGAAGGTCAATGGTGAGTGTCTTCCTCAATCATTCTCCACCTTATTTTTTCATATGTGTGTTTGTGCATGTTGGTGTGAGTAAGTGTGAGCGCAGGATTGTGTGTGCCACAGTGCATGTGTGAGGGTCAGAGGACCTTTTACCCCATGGGAGGCAGGGTCTCTCTCTCTCTCTCTCTCTCTCTCTCTCTCTCTCTCTCTCTCTCTCTCTCTTCTCAATCTACTGACATTCTGTGCTGTATGGCCACAAGCTTCTCCTGCCTCCACCTCCCATCTCGCCATCAGCATGCTGGGATAACAGAAGCCCGCCTGGGCTACCAACTGTGAACTCAAGGTCTGGGAATTAAACCCAGATACTCCAGCTTGAGTAGTGAGCTCTTTATCCACTGAGCCATCTCCCCAGACCTCCACCTTATTTTGGAGGCAGTGTCTCTCACCAAACCCAGAACTCACCAGTTCAGCTAGCCAAGCTAGCCAACGGAGCCCTGAGATCCTGTCTCTGCCTCCCCAGCACTGGAATACAGGAGTGAGCCCTATGCCCAGCAATTACCTGGCTGCAGGGGATCCTATCAGGTATTCGGGCTTGTGGCAAGCACCTTATGTCTCCTCAGCCCATCTTTTGCAGTACTTGGTATTGAAGGCAGGGCCTTGCGCATGCTAGGCAAACACTCCACCAATAAGCTGTCCACTGCCCACACCACTGCTCCTGTGGTCAAAGTGGGGAGCCTGGACAAAGCCTACAGGCTGCAGGTAGACAAGCTGTCTGGAAGGACTGTGGGAGTTCTGGAACCAGCATGCCCACACCCTGGGACACTTAAAGGGCAGAAACATGCTACTGATAGGTCCAAAAGCCGTCCACAATCAAGGTGTTGGCTGGTTTATTGCTTCTAAAGCTGTAAAGGTGGCTTCCCTCCAGGCTGTGTGTGGCTTCTGGGGAGCCCCCAGGCACCCTGGCTCTTCACTGCTTGAAGACACGCCATTCCTATGTTGGCCATGCCTCAGACCAGCTGTCTCCAAGGCGTGTACTCCACTTGGTTTCTCTTACAGTTCTCTTTTTGTTGGCTTTGGGGCCCACCAAGAAGCCGTGATGGTCGTTTCACACTCTCTAACAGCAAGCACATCTGCAGAACCTTTTCCTAAATGAGGTCTCATTCATGGGTGAACATGTCTTTGGGGACCGACAGTCAACGCACTGTAGGGATTCAGAGTGGACACAGAGGACCAAGGCCACTACTGTCCCATAGGCACCTAAAGTAAGGAACAGGCCATGGCAAGACTCAGACGCATGAGCAGGTGGGATCAAATGCCTCACTAATGGAGGTAGTGCCAGGCAGGAGGGAGAGTCAGGGTTCCTCAAAGGTTTGGGCTCAAGCAACTGGGTGGATCATAATACAAAAACGTCTTTATCTTATCCTGTTCTCTCCCACAAAATTTACCCTTCTCCCCAAATCCAATTAGCCCAGTTCCCATTACCTCCGGGGTGAACCGGCCTCCTCAATGTCTGGTCTGGTTCTCAGGAGATATTTCTTCAGGCCGCAGAGCTCCCAGCAACACAAGAAGACCCGCCTGTGATTGCTAAGTAATTGCTTTTCAGCTATAAAAGTAATTAAGAAATGGCACCAATTTCCCTAAGTTTAATGTAATTAAATCCACTGGCTTGGAAAAGCATTTGCAATCAAATGTAGCACTGAAAGCTCAAGCAACAGGGGAAGGCCTCGTGTGAGGGCCAGAGTGCTCACCTGGGCTTTTCCCTGGACAGGGGCCATGCTGGCCTCGGTGGACTCAGACTGTGGCAGGTCAAGAGGAAAGCTAACTGGCTGGGCCTGGACAAAGCAGAAGCCGGCCTGTGGTACCACCTGCCAGGGATTAGGCCAAGAACAGAGCTGGTGCCTTGTGGGTAAAACCCAAGAGGTCAAAGGCAGTTCAGGCGTTGGGGGAGAAGTGCTCCTGCAGGAACCATTGTTAACGATCAGAGAATAACATACTTGGCTTTGTTAAATGCCCACAGCAAACTCCAGATGTAGCTCAGCTGGTAGAGCGCTCACCTGACATCCAGAAAGCCCTGAGTTTGATCCCCAGCATTGCATCAAGTTGGCAAAGCACACTTAATAATCCCAACACTCAGGAGTTGGAGGCAGGAGGATCCGAAGTTTAAGGTCATCCTCAGCCACATTTTCAGTGATCTTGAGGCTAACCTGGAACACATGAGACCCTGTATCAAAAAACCAAAATGGGGCTGGAGAGATTGCACAGTGGTTAAGGCACTTGCCTGCAAAGCCTAATGAACTCGGTTTGATTCCCCAGTACCCGCCTAAAGCCAGATGCACAAAGTGGCTCATACACCTGGCATTCCTTTGCAACAGCTGAAGGCCCTGGCACACCCATTCTCTCTGTGCATCTCTCTTCATTCTCTCTCTCTCTCTCTCTCTCTCTCTCTCTCTCTCTCTCTCTCTCTCTGCTTGCAAATAAATAAATACATTTTTAAAAAAGGGCTGGGTGCGGGGGCACACACCTTTGATCCCAGCCCTCCAAAGGCAGAGGTAGGAGTGTCTCCTTGACCTCACAAAACCCGAACAAACGAAATACCTGGAATTAATGCTTTTGTTTCCCCAAACACACTGTGGGAGGACCGACTTCACCATGTTGCTGTACCCATGAGCACATGGGGTGGGCTTTTTGCACACCTTATTTCAGTGGCTGCCAACTTGCTTGTGGTAGCACAGCGGACAGGTTGATCTCCAACCTCTTTTCCGGCCAGGACCTGGACCTGGATTCTGGTCCTGGCTAACCCTCTCCAGCTCTGCCTGCAGACCTCCCGCTAGTGGAAATCCTGCTCTGGGCACATTGCTCCTGTGCTCCAGAACCTTCCCTGCCTCCCCAGTCTTCTTGTGGTAGTGCACAACCACGACCAGGCCCAGTACTGTGAAACTGCCCTGCAGTCTGAAACCATGAGCTTCGTCAGTCTTTCTACCATATGTCATTTCTATCAGGTGTCCAGTCGCCTGTGTGACAGATTCAGAAAGCTGGCACCAGAAAAGCAGAAGTGTTGCTGTGGCACTTAAGAGTCTGAACCTGGAGACTGAGGAGACAGCTGACCTGGTGAAGTGCTTCATGACAGCCTGAGTTTGGATAAAAACTGGGTGTGACACTGCACACCTGTCGTGGAAGATTGACCCTGGTAGTGTAAATGTACGGCCCCATAGACTCGGGTGTTTGCAAGTTCAGCCCAGGCAGATTCCTGCCACAGAAGGAATGTCACTGGGGGTGGATCTGATTCCAGCTCAAAGGTGTGGAGAGGGCAGTTGGAACTCTGGTCGTGTGTGCTTGCTTTTGTGTTTGTTTGCTGTGCTGTTTAATGTTTTTTCTCTGCTTGGATCTGTGAAAGGGGACCAGCTTCTGCCACTGATGGAACTTCCCCTGGATTTGTAAGCTGAAATAAACACCTTCCTCCCAAAAACTGTGTCTGGTTAGATGTTTGTCCCAGCAAGGTGGAGCAAATTACAATACCTATAATCAAAGTTCTGGGGAGGCAGAGACTGGGGGATCCTGGGACTTGCTGCCTAGCTAGTCTACCAGGATGGGTGAGTTTGGGGTTCAATGAAAGACCCTGTTTCAAACAATAAGGTAAAGGGGCTGAGGAGATGGTTCAGTGGATAAAGCACTTGCCACATAAGCAGAAATAATTGAGTTAGTATCCCCAGACCCCACGAAAAAGCCAGAAGCCATGAGCTTCTGCACATCACATCAAAGCACACTGAGGTGAGGGCATGATGGGAGCTGAAGGTAGAAACTTCCCAGAAGCCTGAAGACTTGCAAATGCTGCAGTGAATGAACAGCACCAAGAATGAGAAAGCCTGCCTCAAATGAGGTGGAGGAGGGCAGACCCTGGAAAGCTGTCCTCTGACACACACACACACACACACACACACACACACACACACACACACACACACACACACAAGTGCATACATACACACACGTGAGTCCACACACATAAGAACACACACATATGTAAAGAAGTTTGGTAGTGGTTGATGGGAAGATTTTGGAAAAATGGGCTAGAAAAAGCTTAAACTGGGACACTTAAACTGTGTTAGCTCAGAAGCACAGAACACCAACATCAGAATGGAGACAGGAAAGCCAGGCTTCGGAGGTTTCGGATGGAAACAAGGACATGTTGGAATGGTGAGAGGTCAGCTGCAGGCCTGTGTCCGGCTCAGTCACACTGGCTGCCTGGAGCACAGTGAGGGCACTCGCTAACATTTGCTGCCTACTGTGGAATCATTCAGTCTGTCTTTCTAGGCCACGCCTGACCCCGCATGGCTGGTGAACTCAAGGGCATGGTGCCCAGTGGCCAACACTGCCTGCTAGCCTGGATCCTGGCCTGGCACTCGGCCTGTCTGCTGGGAGGAACATTCATGTGAGCTATTCGTGTGAGCTCCACTGAGCTTCCCGACATCTGGCAGCTGGGTTCTAAAACAGAGACCCAAGAGGGCAAGAGAGGTATTCATCTAATGATCTTTCCTTAGCACAGCCTGACCACAGGCATGAAGCTAGCCAGGTTCAAAGGGCAATAACAGACACACCACCTAGTGGGAAGATTGTCAAAGTCATATTATAAGAACGTGTGGAACAGGAGATATTATTGTAGTCATCTTTATTTTTTTACACGTGTATGTGTGCAGTAGGCATCTTTCTCATTCAGCGTCCACCTAAGGCTCACGGAATGCAGAGCTCAATAATGCAGTCAGTCCAGCCAGCGGGCTTGCCTGGGGATCCACCTGTCTCCAGGTCCCGAATGCTTGAACTACAGGAAGACATCACCACACCTGCATTTGCGTGGCTGCTGGGGACCTGAACCTAGGTCCTCAGGCCTGCACAGCAAGTGCTTTACCCACTGAGCCATCTTCCCAGCCCATGCGACAGCCATTTTGAGAAAACACTATCCGCCACAAGAGAATATTAGTAGTAATTGTCATTAGCAGAATCTGTACCCGCTCCCAATTCAATAATGCCTACCACAGAGACTGATCCAGATGGCCCACGGAGGAGGATATCCAGCGGACTGGGGATGGGGAAGGGGGGCAATGAGGAATTGGGGATAACAACTCATTTTTGGCCCACTAAACAATGTAACTCATTATGGACAATAAAATTAAATTAAATTTAAAAAATAGTGCCTTCCACAATTTGGAGTCCAATCTCAGATAGAACCATCTGTGATTCCTCTCATCTCTTCCTCTCTGCTCTGGATTGCTAAATGAAAAAACTTCTTCCCTTCCATTTCTATTGCAAATCTTAAAGTGAAAGAACATATAGAATATTCCAGGGCCCAGGTACTCTTCCCAGTCCTACCACCCCGTGCTGCTGCAGCCCCAGGAAGCCTTTCCTCAGAGTCAGGGACAGCAGGACCACACCAGCTCTATGCATCCCAGCTGTCCTCTTTAAAGGGCTGCCATGGGATTTGTGAACTTCAATCCTGGGTGACCATCCTTTGAAGATGTCTGTGGTGTCCTTAATCTGTTGGCTAATTCATTCCAACTTCTCCCCAAGAGCCCAGGGAGATCCATGGTCACATGTGGCTGGACAGACCCACAGAGGCTGTACAATCTCCGCCCTAGGCTCACTGTCCCCGAGAAAACGTCGTGTTTGGTTTGAAAACAGCTGGCTATGTCACCACCAGGCCTGCCTGTAATCTTTCTCCTACAGCTGAGTAAACAGCCTCACTCCATGATCACACTGCCTCGGCTCTGGAAACCCACTGAGCTTATCTGGGTTCTGCCCTGCACCAGATCGACCCATATCCCCTTCTTTGAGGTACAATCCCACCCCTGAACCGCCCTGTGGAGGTAGGAAGTCTGCCCTTATCTCCTCAAATCCCATGCTGACCCTCAATTTCTTCATCTGAGAAGTGGGGATGACATCGCCTGCCAGGCCACAATGCTGCAGGTTGAGGTTTAATGAGATAAGGCCGTGGAGCCTGGTTTGGTTGAAGAGGTTGGATCTAAAGTCAGTGTTTGTTCAAACCCAAGCTCAGCCACGGTCACTTACATGCTGGATGACCCTAGGCAAGTTCCCTAACCTCTCTGAGTTTCAGCTTCTTCACAGGTGAAGAATGGATACAAAGATTGCTGTGGAGAGATGGACTCTGAGGAAAGTCAGTAGGCACTTTACACATGGAAGCTATTAGAAGTCCAGCTCTGCTACTAACTAATCCATTGCCCCCTTTCAGGCAAATTCTATGTTTTAGAAACCATTTTTTTGGTTGGAGACACGGCTCAACAGTTAAAGGTGCTTGCTTGCAAAGCCCGACCACCTGGGCTCGATTCCCCAGTACCCACGTAAAGCCAGATACACAGAGTGGCACATGCATCTGGAGTTTGCAGTGGCTGGAGACCCTGGTGTATCCGTATATTCTCTCTCTCCCTCTCGCCTTGCAAATAAATAAAAGTGCTTTACCAACTGAGCCATGTCCCCAACTCCCCATCACTATTTTTCGCTTTATTGCGAGTATTTATCAGTATTTATTACCATTTGAACATGACACGTCTCTCACAGGCTCGGGTGTTGAAGCATGGGTCCCCAGCTGGTGGCATTATTTTGGGAGAAGCTGGAAACTTTAGGTGATAGAGTTGGTTGTTGAGATGACTCATCTCGCTCAGGAGCGCCGCCTAGGAGACTGGGACAGAGCATCTCTGGGTGTGTCTGTGAGGGCATCTCCAGAGAGGGTTAGAGCCTGACGGCTCTGATGTCAGCTATTGGTGGATTCATAGTTGAAGAGACTGTTGGGAGATGGTGGAAGGAAGGTGGTTCTGGTTGGAAGAAGAGGGTCACTTGGAAGTTTGACCCCGGCTCATTCCTGCTACTGTACTTCCCAGCTGCAATGAGCTGAGTCACCCCCTTTCCTCGTGCTCCCACGATGATGCTCTGTGTCACCTCACCCAAAGCAATGGGGCCAAGAGACCACAGACTGCAACTTCTGAAACGTCCTTCTAACTAGTTTCTCTGAGGTATTGGTCACAGTGATGAAATCCTAACAATATCATTGTAGAGTCATGTGCACTTACAAGCAGCAACACAGAATGGATGCACTTTGTACATTTTCACCCAGTGGGTACGTGGACAAAACCAATATCCTAATCTCGGTATTGTCTTCGGTGTAACCCAGAGTTCTCCCTCAGAGCTCCTGACTCTGCCATACACACTTTTGTGGGGTGTCGGAGCCCAAGGCTTTCTGCCACCTGTGCGGATTTATGGATACTGAACAGTTGAGCAGCAGAAATCCACTTGCGTTTGGGATCCAGGTTCAGAGCCCCAGAAACCCCAGCTTGATTTGAGTCGACAGAGCACAGTTGTGAAGAAGACGCCATGAGGGCTCCACTGGCTTTTTAACCCCAGCTGTGCACAGGGCCTCCCTCATCTGTTCCCCTCTACCAGATGGGGAAGTAGCAGGTAGCTTCAACAAAGCATCCCATAACTCACAAAGCCCAACACAAAGAACAATATTCCAGAAGATGAGGAAACCGAGGCCTGTAAGTAGTCACAGCCAGCTGAGGAAGAGTGGAAGGGAGCCCACACAGACACCTGCAGCCATCCATGTTCGTGACCACATAGAGGGGCTGCTCAGAAGTCAAGGCCAGCTGCCTTGGTGAATGTGGTATGAGAACTTCCCATGGTTTGGTCATCTCCTCTGCGAAGCAGCTGGGCTGGGCCTGGTGACAGGAGACAGGCAAAGCAATGGCCGAGCTAAGAGCCCCAGGAAGCACGTGGGTGCTGTTAATAGTCAGAATACTTGCTATTCTAAGTTAATGACAAAGTCCTAACTGATTTTCTATTTTATTTTAAATTATAATAGAGAATCTTCTCGCCTAGAACGGGAGGAGACAGCCCTGTGGAACCCAGCGAGTGGACTGGAATGGTGGTGGTTCCCTGCCATCTCAGTCACCACCACACCCACCTGAGCCAAGCTCCTCGTGCCTTCCTGGGGACAGTGCAGCATCTCCTTCCTTCTGACAGGATTACCTTCTTTTTGTGGCTGGAAACAATAAAACTTCTGATCTTGTACTCAGAGCCTATGGTAAAAACGTCATTGCCAAACAAACCCAGCTCACTCTCTGCTTCTCTCTCTCCCTCCATCCCTCCCAAGATCAAAGGAGGCATTTGGGCCTTTAAGATAACATTCACTGGAGAGATGGTAATATATAAGATTAATGAAAATTCACATAATCTCTCTCAGTAGAAGAGCTTTTGTTCAGTCGTTTGTCCCGCTGTTAATTATCATTGGGTGGTGATAAACGCTTTAAATCAGACGATGCCTTGAAAACCATTTAAATGATTTTCACCTAATTAGGTTCCTTGCCTGTTCTCAGCTGGGGATTCTTCCCCAGGCAGGCCCTCTGGGCTTGACATGTAACTTGCCCAGCATGGGGGACCCTGAGCTGCACACAGTAAGGGACCATTCTTACCCCAGACTCTGAATGGCCAGTTTACTTTATTTCAGAGTGTGGATCTGAGATCAAAAGAAAATTTTATCAGTTTCTGTCTCCCTTCAACCTGTTCCAGCCAGACTCTGTGACAGGCTCCTATCAGCCTTGAGATTGAGAAATTCTCAGCTCCAAGAGGGACAAGGACAGAGAGGAGGCCTGGGCAACAGAACACAGAGTGGTCACCCTCTGTCTAGGAGGCAGGACCCAGCCACAGGCCTTGAAAGGGAGCTTGCACTGGCCAGGCAGGGGTGGCAGCTGCTGCCCAGATGAAAACTGATTGGTGCAAACTAAATACCCAGGAGTCTGAAATTCATAAAGCTTTTCCCATTTGCCACTCTTTGTGAAATTGAAATATCACCTTCATATGTTCAAAAAAAACTTGCTAAAGGCTAGCTGAGTGTTGTGGAGAGCTTAGGAGGGTGGGAGAGTTGGGAACTACAAAGTCTCCAGGAACCTTTGCCACCCAGACGCTTCTTCCTAAGGCTGGGATGTGGCTCAGTGGGTAGAGTGCTTGCCCAACATGCATGAGAACATGGGTTCAATCCCCAGAGCGGCATAACATGGGCCTGGTTGTACATGCCTATAATCTCAGCACTCTGGGGAGGTAGAGAGAGGAGAATTGGAAGTTTAAGGCATCCTTGGCTATACAGTAAATTTGAGGCCAGCCTGAATCATGTGAGACCCTCAAAAAGAAAGAAGAAAGAAAGAAGGAAAGAGAAAGAAGAAAAAATAGAAAGGAAAGGAAAGAGAGAAGAAGAGAGGAGAGGAGAGGAGAGGAGAGGAGAGAAGGAAGGAGCCCCTCTTTCTGGGAGCCTCTGGATAGGACCAGCATGTGCATGTGCATCCTGTCTCTGTGTCTCGGGTCTAGTGCAGCTCACTGGCTGAGCATGCTGCCCAGTACAGCCCTTGGCCCACCTGCTGACCAGAGTCTTTGACGACATGAGGGATCCCAGGCCAGCCCCATGCCTGAACTGCCTGCAGAGTCCAATGCTGTGGTTCCGCTGGGAACTCACACAGACAGCCTCTCTCACAGACTTGAACCTCTTGCCAGAAAATGCAAAAAATGGAAAAAGAAACAAAGTCGTCTTCAACAGACACCCCTCCTCTGGCTCAGTAAAACGCAAGCCAGGCAGTGCGCGTGCAGATGGGCTCTTCCACCTTTCACCCCAGTCTACATACGTATGGTCAATAGAGAGGTGTTCAGAACCATGAAGTCACAATTATCTGAACATTTGTGAAACAGGCCTGTTAATGATTTGGGATCCTAAGGACTTATTTTGAATTAATTCCTTTGTGAAAGGCAGTTTGACTTCCCATGAAGGGGCTGACCCGGGATGCACAGACTCTGCCTCACACAAAATGAACCGTTTAGAGGTTCCAGATGCCGCCTGGCACCTGGCAGAAGAAAGGAGGCTCCTACGGTCAGCTGGAACCAGAGATCCCTGGGCCATCCCGGCAGTCCCGGGCGGGCAGAGGTGGTGTCCTCTGGGGACAGGCATGTCAGCAATGCCTTTGAGGGGCCCCAGGAAAACTAAATACCACAGTTAGAGAGGCACTTCTCATGGCAAGTGCTTCCGCAGCTTCCTGGTCTAGCCCATGGGCTTCCCCCTCCATACACCCTGTGTGTGTGTGTGTGTGTGTGTGTGTGTGTGTGTGTGTGTGTAAGATGTACAGATTAGTCACCATTTTCGCTAGGTTTAAGTGTGTAGCTAGCTCAGCGGCTTCTGTCCATCTCCAGAGCTCTTCTGTCTATCCACACCAAAACTGTGCTCATTCAACCTGAATCCCCTCTACCTCCCTGCCAAACCCCACTGTCTGACTCTGATGACCTGTAGCTCCGATGTTTTGAAATGGTTTGTTTCATTCAGCACGATGACTTCAGGATTCACCCACCAGTCAGAATTCACGTTACTTTTTGAAGGCAGAATGCTATCTGATTGTGTGCCTGACCCTTGTGCTTGTTTGGCTGTTGTTTCTTGATATGGGATTTCCCTGGCTGTCCTATCTCAGCCTCCAAATCACTGTTGCTTATCTGTTCACACACTGCTAGATACTCGGTCCCCCTCCACACTTTTGGTTATTGTGACAATGCTGCTGTGGGTTTGCGACTTTGATCTGTGATCCCAGAAGTGGAACTCCGGGACCCCTTGGCATTCTGCTCCTCCCCCTCTTACTGCTTCTTTCTCCTCCCTCTTCCTCCTCATCTTCACTCTTGTTATTTTGACAAATCAACATCTGTTTTCCGGTGACAGCACAATTTGACATTTCCCCCAGGGTCACACAAGGATTCCACTTTCTCAGCAGCCTCAGCAACACTTGCTATTTCATGGCCAGTTGAAGGGGTGTGCAGGGCACCCACGTCTCCCGATGATGAGGGATGGCGGACCATCTTCATGTGCCATCCGTCTATCTTCCCTGAAGAAATGTCTGTCCAAGGTCTTTGCCTACTTGTTGTTTGGGTTGCTTATGTTTTGTTGTTGAGCTGTAGGTCTTTATGTGCTCTGGAGACAAGTCAGAGATTCGATTTACATTGATCTTCTTCCCTCTCTGGGGGACCTTTTCGTTCTGTTGATAGCCCAAACGCTGTGAACCTGATGTGGTCCAGTCTGCATGGTTTCCATTTGGTCACCAGGACATTCACTATTCTTGCCTCTCAATCGTTACCTGTCTCCTCATCCTAGAATCCTCTTCCTCCACTTAGGATCTGGGTTAAATCTTATTCACTCTAAATGTCGATATAAATGCCACCTTCCAGGCTGAGGACAGAATCCAGTCAGTGAAGAGCTTGCTTTACAAACATGACCTGAGTGAATCCCCAGTACCCATATAAGATGCGAGTCATGCTGGTGCCTAGGAGACGGACATGAGAGATTCCTGGCGTTCACTGCACAGCCAGTCTAGCCTAGGAGACAACCCATCTCAGAAACTATGGATGGTGTACCTGCGGAGTGACACTTGTGTTGTCCTCGGCCTCCACAACTCACATGCATCCATGTACACCCCATATACACTAACATGCAAACACACACACTTATAGATATGCAAATCAAATAAAAAACAAATGCCACTTTTTCCAGGGAGCCTTCTAGTTCAGCCCTTGGGTGGGTCTGTGCATTTCTGAAGTTCCCGTGAAGGAAGGGCTCTCTCTCTCCATCACAACACATATCCAAGCATTTCACAATTGTCTATTTACATGTGTGTTCCTCCCACCGATAGACACAGACACCCCTAGACTGTGGATTCTTTCACAAAAGGGGGTTCGATTTTCTGCTTCATTAACCAAGCATAGTGTCTGGCATAAGGAAGGGTCTGGAAGTAGATGGAAATAAGCTAATTCTATGGTTCCAGCTATTTCTCACCATAAGGCTCTCTGCCGTAAAGTATTGCACAAATCCTAACCTGACGGAAATTATACTTCCATATCTGCATGTCAGTTGAGAATATCTATGACAAACAGCAGGAGTTTAGAATAAATGTGTTTTGTCTCAGTCCCAAGAGTTTTAGCTAGAAATTTTCAGATTAAATAACTAGGCTGTCTTCCCCAGTCCCAGTAAAATTAATTGCTCGTCGCTTATAAACTTCCATTTCTTCAGTGAGAAAATTAAGTCTCAAAGATTGTTGTTGTTTGGATATGAAACGCGGCCCATCCACTCACGGGTTTGAACCTGTGGTTGCCTGCTGGTTTGGGAAGTCATGAATCCTTTAGGAAGTGGACCCTCGGCAGAAAATGGTTAGCTTGGGATGGGGTTTGAGGTTTTAGAATCGGGCCCCACTTCTGGTCTGCTTCCTGCTTCCCACTTCCTGCTTCCTGCTTCCTGACTATGGATGTCATGTGGCCAGCTGTGCCCTGCTCCTGCTGCTGCACCTTCCTAGTCATGATGGATTGTACTCTCTCATCTCTGAAGGAAAATAAACCTTTTTAAGCTGCTTCTTGTCAGGTATTTGGTCACAGCAAGGAGAAAAGTAGAGAATACAAAGATGGATTGTTTCTGTCTGCCTGGGGCTTCTGACAATGCTATGTCCTCAAACAGTAGCTGCAAAAGTCCTGCCCCGTTCTTTCCAGTATAGCTACTTTGCTGTCCCCTGGTCCTGACAGGGGATTTGGAAAACACAGAAACCATAGCAGTCAATACTGTGGGTCCACGACCTCATTCCCGTCCCTCCAACATTCCCTGATGTACATTTCCCAGCCTCCCTTGCAGGAGGGAACAGTGGCCAATGGAATCAGCCGGAGGGAATGTAAGCTACTCACAGCACTGCCCCTAGGAAGAAAACCACTGATGCCCACATTCTTTCACCTTCTGAGGTGACTTTTGCCACCACATGTTTAAGATCTTTCAAGGTGGAAGAAGTCTCCATCCCATGCACCACTTCCAGGAAAGCACAACGGTGCCACCAACGAGGCACATGGCTTCATTGGTTAAGTTCCTAACATTTCCAGTTCTTTGTCACCTCTGCCCAGCCTAGTCTGTGCTGATTACAGACGCTCGGCAGTTGACTTTCATCTACTCGGGGGCTGTGATGCCAGCAGAGTTCAGCCCTCATGCCCATGCTCTCTAAGGACTCTCCTCCACCCCTTTGTCAGTGCACCACATTGTTGAATGGTGTGACAGATGACAACTTCCCTGCCCATCGGCACTTCACAATCCAGTGGGGGAGGTTAAAGAGCAAAGAAAAGGAAGAGCCATGTGGCAAGGCAGGGAGAAGGTAAGCGAGTGGCAAGGAGACACCAGGACGTCTCTGTTGGAGTCACGCAAACCTCATCTTCCCTGGGCACCTGGGCTTCAGTAAACTCATCGTAAAACAAGAAACTGATGAGGGTCTGCAATGAGATCATGCCTCATTCTGCTGGAAGAACTGGGTGAGACGTGTGCTGTGCTACGTGGTCTGAACTCCTGGGAATCATTTCTTTGTCTACCAGTGAAGTCTTCAGGTCCCTCAAAGCGGAACCCTGAAGCAAGGGATGTTTTCTGATTGAGGGGAAGAAAATGGCCTGCCCACTGTCATATGTTACCATAGGTGGGATTGTCTCTGTTTTACACATGAAAAAAACTGGCTTGGTGAGGCTTATCAGTCACTCAAACCACTATTCACAAAGGAGGGCAGATTCAAAGTCCTGCTCCCCGCCCAGGTGGGTTTTTGTTTTTTCCATTTTCTTGGGATTGGTGTTTGAAACCCAAGTTGAGGTTGCCAATGGAGGTGGGGGAATCTGTGTTCCTCTCTTCTTTCCCCTAATACCTGTACAGGAAGCTCATGTGTTTTCATTTTGGACAAGAACATTTATTTTTTAATTGATATTTTTAAAAATATTTTATTTATTCATTTTCAAGCAGAGAGAGAGAGAGAGAGAGAGAGAGAGAGAGTACGTACCAGGGCCACCACCTTGTGGGTATGGCTTATGTGGGTCCTGGGGAATTGAACCCAGGGCCTTAGGCACTGGAGGCAAGTGCCTTAACCGCTGAGCCATCTCTCCAGCCCTTTAATTGATATTTTTATTGTCCAACATTAAATACATTGTATTAGTAAATGTTACCTTGGTATCCCTGATTCCCTCCTCCCTGTCCCCAGTCCCAGCTACGGTTGGCTTCATCTTGCAGGTTTCCCCCCCTGCTCATCTGCACCCTCATTCTTCCTCCAGTAGGCCAGGGCGTGCACCCACCTCAGGGCCTTTGTACTTGCTGCCCTTCCTGCTTGGAACATTCTTCCCTTGCTTAACCCCAGGGCTGCCCTCTCCCTTCAGTCCTCACTCCGCAAATGGCACGCTCCAGAAGCTGGTCTTCCCATCTACAAGACCCCCTGGCTGTCTGTCCCTTACCAGTTTTATGTCGGCAGTACCTTGAGTAAGACGAAGCATCATGGCTTGCTTGCCTTCTGCTTCCCTTCTCAGCCACTTAAAATAAGCAGCTTCACCACAGAGACTGTGGCTCCCTCGCACTCACTCCTGTTTCCGCAACACCTATCACCACATGGGATGCCCTTCAGGTGAGCGAATGGATAAGAAGGATAGGTAAGCCAGCTGAGAGGCTCTTGTTGCTGTCATTACACAGGTCCTCAGTTCTCTTCTCTGGTGAGTGACCTAACAAAAGCAGAAAGTCACTCTGACTGGGAGGTGCCTTGGGCCTCCTGGTAGCCTGTGCTCACACTCAGGCTGCTGAGCTGGGCCCTGAGATCACCATGGATCACCCCCAACCGAGATGCTCCATCCTCCTCTCTTGAAGCTTAAAAAGAACTCCCCCAAAGCTCCGGCAAGTCTTCTATGGAAGAAGCTAGGTGGGACTTTTATTTGGACTTGAATGTGCGAATCTTGATGCCATGGAGGTAAGCTGGTGACTTACCATGTAACTGGACAAGCTGCAGCCACCAGAATGTCTAGCAGCTTTGTGGACAAGCTGGAGATCTTTCGAGACTGACAGCAATGTGCTGGAGAGACTGGGAAGGGAATAGCCTGCAACAGTCACACACATGCGTGGAAAACAGAGACCGATGGGTTTCCATCACTCTGAATTTAGAGTGACTTTTTCCCTGCTGTCTAGGGAGGGTCTCTGTTCTCTGGGCCCCTGTGGCCTGGAGTGTCAACAGCCTCACCTTGCCAGCAGGACACTGGGGAACTGTAAAGAGCCTGCTAGGATCACATTCTTCTGTCCCAGGCTTATCTAATTAAGTCGCTTCTTTTCATCTGAAAGTGTTGGCTTTCCTGCGTCTGAGTCTGTGTCTGTGTCGGACTGTGAGAAGATCATTTCCAGAAGCAGGAGGTGAATGCTTGAACCCCAGGGCCAAGACTTCCTTCACAGGGGTGCACAGAGGCAAACTTTTCCTGTCAATGAGAGCCGCCTCACTTTTCCAAGGATGTGAACAGTGGTCTGTCCTGTATTCCCACATGCAGTCCCTGCACACTGAGAGGCTAGGCAGCCGAGAGGCATCTCTGTCCATCCAGGGTCATCAGCTCCATTCCACAGCTCCCACGGGGCCCCTGCTACAGAGCTGAGGGCTGGCTGGGGAGAGATGCATGGGCACAGCTTAGGGACAAATGTAAGAGAGGAACACGTCCACATGCAGGCATTCCGTAGGGCAGGTGACATCCTACTGAAGCCTGAGGGCACGTTTCCGACCAGTCCCAGCAGCATCTGCATCTGCCAGCTGAGAAATGTGAAGTCCATTTCCAGATCTGATGACACTTGTGATACAGGAAGCCCTGTGTGGCCTTCGGTGGCAGCTGCTCAACCCTGGGCAGGAAGGAGGTGTGGCTTTTCCTGGAGAGAGAGCTAACATCTATTCACCCCAAGTAGGGATCAAAGAAATAATTTCACCCAAGTCTAGCTTAGCTGGGTTACTTACGGGAGCATAGGCAGCTGCATCACCACCCCAACCTGCTAAAAACTCACACAAGCTACAACCCTCGAGCTTCCAGAATGACTGGCAGACAGTTCTAGAGGATTCTGCTCTCCCCAGCAATGATCCACTGCTTTTCTGGCCTCAGGGAGGAGTCTTGTGACCCCTGTAGCTTCCTGAGCTGGAGTTGTCTGACCACCCTTCTTCCCCTTAGGAGGGACTGTTTCAATTAGAAAGAAATCATTGCACATAGAAGCCTATACAGGCAGGCAGAGTTGGGAGTGGATTTGTGTGACAGAAAGGAGGCTAGAGCCAAGGCAGAAAGGCATTATGGGCCAGGGGAGAAGAGCATATGCAGCCACATGGAGAGAAACACTTCCTACTGTTCCAAGGTTGGGTAGGAGGTGGAATGGGCCACAAGCCTGGTCCATCCACCTGCATCTACTTCTCATGTCAGAGATTCTGGGAGCTCGGTGTCTGCATCAGCTTATCCCGGCAGCTCACTGTCATGCCTACTTCCTAGGGAATTACAGGGGAGCAAATGCTAACATGTCATTAGGGTTTGGGGGTGTGGCTCAGTCTGCCATGTGAAAGGCCCGGGTTTCATCCCTAGCATTAAGGAAGCGAGTAACTAAGGCAGGGAAAAAAGGGGAAATAAATAAGTGTAAGAACCTAAGAATTTTATATAAATGAGAGGATGCCTGTTGCCATCTCCAAACTACTGCCTTTCAGTGATTTTTTTCTACTCAGTGGAGTTACTGGTATTCACTGTGGGGTCATGAATGTACCAGTAAGTCTCTGAGGTGGGGAGTGGCAATGCCTCAGAGTACACCTGTGTCACAGTCAGCCACATGCCACTGGGATGAATCTCCAAACCAAGCACAAAATATGGGAGGAAAGGATTTATTGATTTATTGATCCAGGGGAAGTTCCATTGTGGTGAAGGAAGCTGGCCCCCTTTCACAGGTCCAAGCAGAGAGAAACCCACCACCAACACTACACACACAATAGCAAACAGGCGTTGGGGGCACGTCAAAGAGAGAATTTCTTCCCCTATACACAGCCTTAGGGCGAGGTCTTGCAACCCTTTCCCAAACTTAATGGCTTCCTGAGTCTCTGGAATTTCCTTTCTACACTACCCACACTGGAAGGGATGTTATTTTCCAACTTCTCTGAGCTTCCTTACATCCTGTCCCCTACTGAGAGGGCTACCTTCCTGTGAGCAACATCAGAAAACCACCCAAGATGATTAAAAAGATCAAGTTGACAACAAAACCTAACCATCACAACCTCCCACCTGGTGGCTCTTACATTCTTTCCACCCCTTCTTCTGTAATGTTTCCTGATCATTAGAAGGTGTATGAGCTCTCAGCAGCCTCTGGTTTTCTGCTTTGATGAGTGTTGAGTCTCATCAGTGTCTACCCCCATCTCCCTGGAGGAGGTTCTCAGGCTAGCAGTGAGAAAAGCATTCATATTTAACCTGTCACTTCCTCTGTAGTGTTTCTTCCTCAGACTGATTTACAGCTGGGCTGCCACCTGAAAGGTGCCATGCACTCTGGGACTGGGTCTTTCATCTGCCATTAACCTTTCCTGGAAATACCCTCACAGACTCACCCAGAGCCATTTCTGTTAGTTGGCTCCAGATCCCATTTGTTTATGTATAACACCTTTGTGTCCTAAATAAACACCAATCAGCAAAAGCCCAGAAACAAGTTGTAGGAACCCCACAGTAAACTTCAGCACAGTGCTGCTATGTTGGGACTTTGGATCACATGTTAGGTGGAGGCACTATTTCCTTTTGGAGAGAGGAGGCCAAGGAAGACCCCTTCCTTGCTGATGTTTTGTCAATACCTTTGCCTACATCAGAACTGGGGCCCAGGGGCAAATAGGCAAATAGTTCAAGAAGCCTCCAGCCTCACTCAGGAACAGCAGAGAGCAGAGCTGAGCTCAGCGTGATAGGGCATGTTCAACTCCTCTGCTCTGCTTTCTGGGGCTTCTCAGAAGCCAGATGTTGAAGGCCATGTTCAGCATGTGCAGCCTTCTAGCGGCACAGGTTCTGAAGCCACCAGGGAGCTGTAGTCATTTGGCCAGGCTTCCATTCATTCCAAGGGAAGGAGCTCTGGGTTGTGAGATTAGGGGCTGCGGGTGAGGTGGTCCTTTGGGGCCCACAGCACCTACAAAAATTCCCCATATCACAGGAGCAGTGAATGCATATCCCCATCACACATCCTGCTAGCTCTCCATATCTGTGAGGTTTGCATCCATGGCGTCAATAAACTGGAGCAAGGACATTCAGGAAAAAAAATGTGTGTGCATCAAATTCATAAATTCTGTGAAAATATGGCATTTCTACAAAGTGCATGTGCACTCATCATTTGGATTTTTTTTGGTATGTGCGTGTGTGCATGTGTATGTATGTGCGCATGTGTCTGCAGGCCATGGGACAACCTTGGATATCTTTCCTCAGGCACTATCTACCTTTTTTTTTTTTTGAGACAGGGTCTTTCACTGACCTAGAATTTATCAAGCAAGATACTCTGGCCTGGCCAGAGAGCTCCAGGGTTCTCTCTAGCTCCACCCAAAGTCCCATGTTCAAGACTCAGTCCCCAGGATGGTACGAGTGGGATCTGCTATGGACCTTCTAGAGGTGGAGCCTAAGGAGTGCTCTTTGACATACTGGGGACATTCCCTTATGTGGCCCAAGGCATGCTTCTCTTGCATCTGGGCTTGTGTTGTAAGCACTTTGTTCTGACAAGCACTCCTGCCTTTCCATTCAGCTCCTTACAGACTCAATGCCATGGGGCTACTGCTCTTTGTAAGCTTCTTCCCTTCCTAAGTAACTTCCTGTGGAATTTCATTGCCACACCATGAAGCTAGCTGACACAGCATCACTTCTGCTGTATCCTACTGGCTCAGCAGTCACAGAGCCCACCCATGCTCAAAGGCAGAGGACCATAAGCCTTACCCATGCAGCTATCTTTCTTTAATCTACCATTACATAGAAGCAGAGCAGGGTAGGGAAAGATGGTCCTGGGGAAAGAATATGTTCCTTCTGCAGCTTCCTCCTTTTCCTGTAATTCACTGAAACATGGGCTAGAACATTCATCAAACAGCCATGTTCATGGTCATAACATCCTAGAGTGATGGAGCAGAGAGGCAGATGTAGCTTGAGTCCCTGGAGCGTCACCACACTGTCACACCAGCTGGGAGTCCCAGTTCTAGCTTCCTGATATGTGAAGAGAACTGACATGGTTTAGGTTCTCTAATGACATTTCTGTTCCCCACAGCCAACCCCAGTCCCTAACTTGATGCACAATACCCAAGATGCATCACCTGATGAAAAGGCTTCAAAGAGGAGTGCCGTTCAGATAGAGCCCTGGAGATGGGTGCAGTCAAAAGACTTCCCATGGGTAAAGGCACAGAGGGTTTCCTCCCCCCCCCCCCCCCGCCTGCCAGGGCTCTGCCCTCGGGTGTGCAATCACCTGGGTGCGCAGTCACCATGTGCACCTGTCTTTCAGATACATCTTCATCTGGGAGCCCCGAGACTGAGAGCTAAGCTTGAGCCAACTAATGATCCATCATCTTCTGACACTTGTGTCCCACCTCACTGCGGCTGGGCAAACCCCACCCTCCTCTCCATCCTTCTCACTCCTCCTCACACTCCTCCCTAGTCCTCCCCAATCTCCTCACACATCTCCTCACCATCCTGCTTAGGCTTCTTCACACCCTCCTTATTCTCCTCATCCCTCTCTGCATCATAATCACTCATATTCCTGCTTCTCCTCACCACCCCCCTCACACCCTCCTTACCCTCTGCACCCACTTCCCCACACTCCTGCTTGCCCTCCACTGGACCTCCTCCTCCTCTTCACCCCTAAGCCAACGTTACCAATGTACCCCCAGGACAAAGAATCTCTGGAGAAAGAGTGGGTGGTTCCCTAGCCTGAAGGTTTATGTCCTCCAAATGCGTTGAAACTCTAACCCCAAAAGGATGGTATCAGGAGATGGGGCCTTTGAGACATGATTAGGCCATGAAAATGGAATGGTAGTTTTGAATGAATGTCCCCCAAAAGAATTAAGGGTTTATTAAAATTGTAAATTGTCTCCAGCCAGTTCTGGCTAGAGGAAGTGTGTCACCTTGGCCAGATCCTAGGGTTCAGCCTAAGGTATTTCTGGGGTGGGTCTGGAATTTTAGCTATACATATGCAAAAAGCAGTCTGAGCTCAAGCCTGGAGTTCCTTTTGTGAGTTTGGAGTGTGCTTGCTTGTGGTGCTGGTGGTGGGCTTCTGTCTCTGTCTCTGTCTCTGTCTCTCTCTCTCTCCCTCCCTCTCTCTCTCTCTCTCTCTCTCTCTCTCTCTCTCTCTCTCTCTCTCTCT
>PVHP010007303.1:0-57063 GCA_004024765.1 Zapus hudsonius | reverse complement strand
TGAGAGAGAGAGAGAGAGAGAGAGAGAGAGAGAGAGAGAGAGAGAGAGAGAATATATGGGCTCGCCAGGGCCTCCAAGACACTGCAAATGAACTCCAGACACATGCGCCCTCTTGTGCATCTGGCTATATGTGGGCACTGGGGAATCGATCTCCGGTCCTTCTGCATTGCAGGCAAATGCCTTAATCACTAAACCATCTCTTCAGCCCTGTTTTTGTTTTTTGAGGTAGGGTCTTGCTCTAGTCCAGGCTGACCTGGAAATTCACTATGTAGTCTCAGGGTGGCCTTGAACTCATGGCAATCCTCCTACCTCTGCCTCCAGAGTGCTGGGATTAAAGGCGTGCGCCACCACGCCCGACAACAGAATTTTTTTGATTGATTCACTAATTCCAAAATTAGTGTATATAAAGAGCACAAACATTGGAATCACTGATCTGTTTGAGAATTCTGACTATGTACTTTGGTCATATTCTTATATCTATATTTTATTTTGTTATAATGAGTGATTATATATGCAATAAATGGTAATAGCATTTGTTAATTATTTCTCAGGCTTGGGGGGAACTCACTAGTAGAGCATTCAGTATGCATGAAACCCTAGGCTTGATTTCTAGCAATGCAAAAAAAAGAAATTTCTTATGCTGAGCATGGGAGGGTGGGTCACACATGTAGTCCCGACTATTTTAGAGGCTTGGGTAGAGGATCTTACATTTACAAGTTGGAAACTAGCTTGGACAACACACCAAGGCTTGTCTCAAAAATAAAACCTCTTTCATTCGTTTTCTCATTTAATGCTCACCAAAAATCATACGAAGTATAAATTATGCTATAAAGTTTTATAAAGAAAGCAGAAGTTTTAAGAGATGAATACCAAATACTAAGAAGCAAAATCAAATAGATTATAATCATAGCCCAGTGTGGTGCATACCTATTATCCCAGCACTTAGGTTAAAGCGGGAGGCCAGCCTGAGATATACAGCAAGATCCTGTCTCAAAAAAAAGAGTATAGGGGTTGGAGAGATGGTTCACTGGTTAAGGAATTTGCCTGCAAAACCTAAAAACCTGGTTTAAGCCGGGCGTGGTGGCACACGCCTTTAATCCCAGCACTCGGGAGGCAGAGGTAGGAGGATCAGGATCACCGTGAGTTCAAGGCCACCCTGAGACTACATAGTGAATTCCAGGTCAGCCTGGGCTAGAGTGAGACCCTACCTCAAAAAACCAAAAAAAAAACAAAAAAAAAAACCAAAAATCGGCTGAATTCCTCAGTATCCAGGTAAAAGCAGTTGCACAAAGTGGCACATGCACCTGGTGTTTGGTTACAGAGGTTAGAGGCCCCAGTGTGCCCATTCTCTCTCTCCCTACCCCCCCTGGAAATAAATAAAACATTTTTTTAAAAAGAGTGTATGGGGCTGGATAGATGGCTTAGCAGTTAAAGGAACTTGCTTGCAAAGCCTAGAGACCTGAGTTCAAATACCCTTAGTATCCATGTAAAGCTGTAAGTACAAAGTGGCACATCTGTCTGAAGTTCACTTGAAGAGGCAAAAAGCCCTGGTGTCATTTTTTTTTCTCTATCTCTGCCCCCCCCCCATCTCTCTGTCAAATAAAAATTTTAAAGAGTCAAAGATCTGGTGAAATGGCTCAATAGTTAAGTGCATTTCCTGCACATTCATGGGGGCCTTGAAGAGACCTGAGACTGCCTGAGTTTGAATTTCTAGAACCCAGGTAAAAGACAGCTGAGCATGATCATACACAAGTCTGTGACCCAAGTGGGGAGTGGAGACCAGCGAACTGCAGGGGCTCGAAAATGACAAGGTGCAGAATCAGTAAGAGATTCTTAACGTAAGGAATAACAGCCAATAAGTGATGAAGTCACTTGATGTTCTTTACTGGTCCTCTTAGGCAAGTCTATGAGGTGCCATCTTAGCACACACATGTGCATGCACCACATGTACTATACACATGTTTTAAAAAAAAGTGTAATTTAGAAGCCTTATTGCTTCTTGGCCTTTTAGCAAAGATCAAGTGTAGAAGCCTTGTACTATTTATTATTCTTGGGAAAGCCAGACTATAATATATGCTTTAAGCTTCTACCTTCATTTTCTTTTTTCCAGGCTGGATTCATGCTGTGTATACTCCTACAGACACATTAGTATTTGGAGGCAATTTTTTGCATAGCTTCAACATCCCCATGCAATTAAAGATATACAGCATTGAAGATCGGACTAGGGTAAGTAATTCTGTGTAACATTGAGATGTGAAGCGATTCACCCTATTTGAGAAAATAGTGAATTCCAGGTCAGCCTGGGCTAGAGTGAGACCCTACCTCGAAAAACCAAAAAAAAAAAAAAATTTATATATTTTTTAAAAATAAATATTAATAAATGAACTAGTGAGTTTAGTAAAAACTTTCTTTCTGTCTTTCTTGCTTTCTTTCTTTTGTTCTTTCTGTTTTGAGTCGGGATCTTGCTATATAGCCCTAACTGGCCTGGACATTACATTATCCACCAGTTGTAAGAATTACTCTGAAAATTAGATTTTAGCATACACTTCTTTTTTAGTGCCTCAAGATAGCTATTATATCCTGGCCTTGTTTTGTTGGTTTCAGGGAAGGAAAAGAAGATACATATTCAGTTTCATAAGTAAAATAGTCACCATGTCTCTTTATGAAAAGTGTCATTTCGGCTGGTAAAAAAAAAATCTTGAGCTGGTAATGGTGGTCTTTGCATTATAATCTGAGCACTCAGGAAACTGAATAGGAGGAGCATTGTAAGTTTGAGGCCAGCCTTTTTTTTTTTTTTTTTCCCCCCCCCCCCCCCCCCAGGTGGGGTCTCACTGTAGCTCAGGCTGACCTGGAACTCAAACTCAATGGTGGCCTTGAACTCTTGGTGATGCTCCTACCTCAGCCTCCCTCATGCTGGGATTAAAGGCATATGTCATCAGTCTCTGCTAATGGCCTACTTCTTATTGTGTCTTCATGTCCCTTTTGGATCTTTGGTATTTCTTTTTTAAGTGTTAGGATTAAAGGTGTGCATCACTACATCCAGTTGGATTTTTTTTTTCCAGTTCTATATCTTCTGCCAAGCACACCAGTCCATTACTTTTATATAATTGATTTATTTATTTGCAAGGGGAGAGAGACGGGGAGAGTGAGTGAATGAATGAATAAATGAATATGGGTGCACCAGGGCCTCTAGCCACTGCAAACAAGCACCAGGTGCATGCACCACTTTGGCATCTGGCTTTATGTGGGTACTGGGGAATCGAACCCTGGTCGTTATGCATTGCAGGCAAGTGTCTTAAACGCTGAGCCATTTCTCCAGCCCCCATTTTTAATTTTTCTGTTAAGGATGACCTGATTCTTTGATTTCAGATAAAGAATGCTCTTGTTGTTGTTCTTCCTTCTTTTTAGTATTTTTATATATTTATTGCAAACAGGTAAAGAGAGAACACTAGGGCCTCTTGTCTCCGTAAACTATAGATGCATGCTCTACTTTGTGCATCTGGCTTTATGTGGGTGCTGCAGAATTGAACCCAGGCTAGCAGACTTTACAAGCAAGTGCTTTTAACTGCCTAGCCATCTCCCGAGTTCCCGCTTCTGTGTTTCTTGAAATTTCTTTGAATCCTCTGTATAGTACACAATAACGATTTTTTTCCCCCTTACATCTCTGTGTCTGTATAGTTATGTGTGGTGTGTGCAGATGTGAAATTCATGCAGAGGCCAGAGCAGAATGTTGGTATCCTTCATCCATGTATTTCCTTGATTCTTCCCCTCAATCTGGAGCCACTGTCCATCAGCAAGACCTAGCCATTTTCTGGTCCATATCTCTGCTCTTCCCCCTTCCCCCTACTCTCCACCCCTCCATGTCTTCCATTACAGATGCGTGTGGCCAATTGGAAAGCTAAATTGGGTTGACTGTGAAAATTACATGTTTTTCCTGCATATTTAAAAAGTGACCTCTTTATTGAATAATGATCCCCTGTGTTCTGGTGGAGAGTTTGAAAAACGACTCCCTTTTCAATTTAGACAGACAACCTGACAGAGGGTTCTGAAAAGGTGTAGTTGAAGTCATTACAATAGTATGAGAGGATGTCAGAACATGCTTGGGAGTTATATTTTCCAAACAATCTCTTAAGTACTGTTTGGCTTTGAAATATGGTCTCTTTAAAATAAGGTAGCAAAATATTTTTAGGATAGTTTCTGTCTTTTGTCTTCCTCATTCATTAATCCATGCTAACATGCACTCTTTACTATTCAGCTGGAATAATTTTTAAAATGCTATTAGGGAGAATGGGAAGAAAACTCATGTTATTTTTGAGAGAATAGAAAGAAAAGTAAAGAGTGGCTGGTAAAACCACACAGTATATTAATCTGATATGTTGGTGTACTGTCTTGGCAAACTACAAAGTACAAGGCAGGAAAGCTTAGAGTGGATAGTGGGACAAAAGCTCAGTCACAGTTTGAGAATGAGTCTCTAGTTATGCTTTCATACATACAATGACTTCATAATAAGATGACTTCATTGCTTGTCTGTTCTCCCAGTAGATTCTTTGTCCTATGGCCTTTTGATTCAGAGTAAAATCGTAAAGTAATGATGCTTGATATGCCTTTATCACCAGAATTGTAAGCATATGCCACCACACCCAGCTTTATGTACATGAAGGATGGATCTGAGGCCCTCATGCTTTCTGAGCAAGCAGATTACCAATTGATCCATCTAATTACCTTGTCTTTGTTTTTGTTTGCTTGTTTTTAAAAATATTTTTATTTATTTATTTGCAAGGAGAGAGAGAATGAGAGATTCAGAGTCAAAGAGAAAGAGTGGGTGGGTCAGGGCCCCTGGCTGCTGCAGACAAACTCTAGATGCATGCACCCCTTCTGTGCATCTGCTTTACATGGGTATTGGGGAATTGGACTCAAGTCATTGGGTTTTTTTTTAGGCAAGCACCTTAACTGATGAGCCATCTCTCCAGCCCCCCCCCCCCTTTATTTTCTATTTAGCCCAGAGTCCAGGGTAGCCTGGTCTTAAACAAGATTCTCATGCCTGTTTCCTGAATTCTGGGATTACAGGTGTGGCATACCACACCTGGCTAGTATGTCTATTACCCTCCCCACACCAGTAGGGTCTTGTTCTAGTCCTGGCTGACCCTGAATTCACTATGGAGTCTCAGGGTGGCTTTAAACTCACTGCGATCCTCCTGGTGCTGGAATTAAAGGTGTGTGCCACCACTCTTAGCTGTGTCTTTTTTCAAGGCAGGATTTTTTTGTTTACTATAGCTGAGGCCGACCTGGAAATCACTCTGTATCTCAAGGTGGCCTTGAACTTGTGGTAATCCTTCTAACTCAGCCTCTTAAGTATTGGGACTAAAGGCATATGGCACTACACTAGCTTTGTTTTAGGTGGTGGTGGTGGTTGTTTTTAAAAAATTATTTATTTATTTATTTGCTTACAAGCAGAGAAAGAATGGGTATAGCAAGGCCTCTAGCCACTGCAAACAAACTCCAGACACTTGTACCACTTTGTGCATCTGGCTTTACTGGGGAATCAAACTCTCTGGTAATTAGGTTTTGCAGGCAAGTGCCTTAACAGCTAAGCCATATCTCTAGCTCTGATTTAGTTTTTTTGAGGCAGGCCTCATGTAGCCCCAGCCAGCCTTTAGCTTGAGCCTTATGATCAAGGATCACCTTGAACTTATGATTCTCTGAACCCATCTCCTGAGAGCTGGGGTTTATAGGTGGGTGCTACTGTACTTGCTTTATGGGATGCTAATGGTCTGTGCTAGTGCTCTGTGCATGTTAGACAAGCATTCTACCAATTGAGATGCATCCTCAGTCCTTGTTATTTTGTATTTATTTATTTATTTACTTTTTGAGGCATGGTCTCCCTCTGTATTCCAAATTGACTTTGAACTCAAGGCAATCCCTTTACCTCAGCCTCCATAGTGTTGGGATTAAAGGCATGAGCCACCACATCTGGCTATTTTTGTTTTTTTGAAGCAGTCTCGCTGTGTAGCCCAGGCTAACCTTGAACTTGGGCATTCCTTATGCTTCACCCTTCCAAATGTTGAAGTTGCAGCGCTACCACACGTAGCTCTAAGTCCAACATTTTCTTAGTTGACAAATGACTTACTTAACATTGTTGCTTCAGATGCCAACTTTAATTTGCAGGTTGATTGGCAAGAATTTGTCCTAAGTTAGTCATTGCAGTGATTTAGAATGTCTTACCCCCTTCCCTTGAAAATCATCATTGCCTTATTCTTATCATTGTTCTGTTCCTGTGTAGGTCCCAAATAAATTCCGCTATCCATTCTACTATGAGATGTGTTGGTATGTGTTGGAGCGTTATGTGTACTGTATAACCAACCGCTCCCATCTAACTAAGGAATTTCAGAAAGAATCCCTCAGCATGGGTAAGTTCTTCTGCCTCCAAGACATCCTTTACTCAAGATTATTCATTCAGTGGACTGCTACTTCATAGTTATGGTTTTGAATTTTTTTTCTGATTATCTATTTGGAAATACCACAATTCACTCATTGGAACTGAACTGTAGATACCCACCAAGGTATGAATTACCAGATTGAAGGAAATACCATGGATCTCATCTTTGGCTGAATTGCTAGAACATAGCTTTGTTCTAGACATATTACAAGTTGCCTGTATATTTTGTTATAAAGTATTGTCACCAGACGTGGTCATGCCTTCAATCCCAGCACTTGGGAGGCAGAAGTAGGAGAATCACCATGATTTCGAGACCAGCTTGGAACTACAGAGTGAGTTGGAGGTCAGCCTGGGCTAAAGGGAGACCCTACTGGGGGTAGGGAGAATTGTCTTTGGCACAGTGAAAAGTAGTTTGGGTACTTCCTGTGAGGTGGGTATAATTAGGCAGATTTTACAAATGACATTAATTCTCAAAAAGATTAAAAATTTGCCTATGATCTTATGTTTAATAAGTGGCAAAACCACCCCTTGAACTGGAATGGTCAAACTCTAAAACTATTCCATGTCTTAAATTGGAACAGAGATAACACTATATGCTGTGATGATGTTTCTATGAAGTCTTGAAGAAGTTACTTTTTGCTATAGTGTTTTCTTTTAATTAAGAAAAGTTGAGAACAGGGTTTCACCATATAGCCCAATCTGGTCTTAGCGATTCTCCTGCTTCAGCCTCTTAAATGCTGATATCACAAGCATGTGCCATGCCCAGTTTATAACTTACTTGCTCATTGTTTATGGTTTTACTGGAAAATGTAAAATCTTGAATTAATGTTTAAAGGTTGGATGCAGCATTGTACATACAACATGATCCCATCTTGTTTTTAATGTATCATCATAGTTACATATGCATTGAAAAAGATGGAAAGAAAATGAATTGCAGTTTTTTTTTTTGTTACTTCAGCATAGAGCAATAAGGGATTACTGACTTGCTTGCACTTTTTTGCATTTTCTAAGTTTTTAGTAACAATAATAGTAGCTTCATGAAAATAACAAAGATGAGTGAATATTATCATTGTGGATTAAATATCAAAACCTTCCTTTGGGAGGCTGAGGTAGGAAGATCACTGTGAATTCAAGGCTAATCTAGATGACAGCAAGATCCAGGGCTAGAATGTGAGACTTGACTAAACAAAATTCACAGTGGGCCATGTATAATCCCAGTATTAGGAGGAGGCAGCAGTAGGATCAGAAGTTCAAGGTCATCCTCAACTACATAGTGAGTGGGAGGCTGACCTGGGCTATATAAGAAAGAGCCTATCTCCGGCTACAGAGATGGCTCAGCAGTTAAGAAAGACCCTGACAAGAAAAGCCACTTCATTTTGTTAATCTACATTGTTAGTATTTCAATTCCCCAAAGCTTAATTTTATTGCTAAAACTATACAATACTACATGCCGGGCGTGGTGGTGCATGCCTTTAATCCCAGCACTCAGAAGGCAGAGGTAGGAGGATCGACGTGAGTTCGAGGCCAGCCTGAGACTACTGAGTGAATTCTAGGTCAGCCTGGGACCCTACCTCAAAAAATCAAAAAAAATTTTTTTAAATTAAAAAAATATATACAAAAAATATATATATATATAATACTATATTTAAAATTTTTTATCATTTATTAAAGAGGAAGGGAAGGAGAGAGTGGATGTGCCAGGGCCTCCTGACACTGCAAACAAACTCCAGATGCATGTCATTTGTGCATCTGGCTTTACATGAATACTGGGAAATTGAACCCAAATCTGCAGGCTTTGCAATTAAGCAAGCACCCTTAACCACTGAATCATCTTCCTAGTCCATAATAACATTTTTAGTACATATGCTTCATATTGTCTGCTGCTTAAGGAAGTAATGAAATCTTAATCCTGAATCTCAGTTTACACTTGAAACTAATGTATAGTTCCTTTCATAGGTAACTTAATTTTAGTACACTGCTAAAATACTAGGTGTCCTATGCATCATTTTTATTTTTAAAAATATTTTTATTCACAAGTGTGTTGAGAAAGTGATGAGAAAGAAATGGAATGGTGAGTGCTCCAGGATCTCTTGCCACTGCAGACTAATTGCAAATACATGTGCCCAATCATTTTTACAATCCAGTTGACTATCATTACTTCATTTGTCCTCCTAGTGCAAGATCTTTATTTCTACCCTTAACTATGGTTGTCAAGAGTGGCTTTTCCATTTTTAACTTCAGTCATTTCCAGTGCTTCTTATTGATTCCATGGCCAACTGACAGGCTGTTTACTGTATTTTTTTTCCCCTTTGTATTGGTAGATTTGGAGTTAAATGGGTTGGAGTCTGGAAATGGGGATGAGGAAGGAGTGGACCGAGAATCACGGCGCTTAAGCAGTAGGCGCTCTGTGCTCACTAGCCCTGTACCTAATGGGGTCAATCTGGATTATGATGGACTGGGAAAAACCTGCAGAAGTATTCCAAGTCTAAAGAAACCTTTGCCTGGAGATGCATCTTCTGACTCTAGCCGGGGCTCCCACAATGGCCAAATGTGGGATTCCCAGTGTAGCCCCCGAAAGGACAGGCAAGTTCATCTGACCCATTTTGAGCTTGAAGGACTTCGCTGCCTTGTAGATAAGTTGGAATCTCTGCCACTGCACAAGAAGTGTGTCCCCACTGGCATAGAAGATGAAGATGCTCTGATTGCTGATGTAAAGGTAAGCAACTATTGACCTGGCTAGTCACCTGTCTGGATTTGGAGGGAGAATGTACATGGATTTAGAATGATCTCTGGTTCAGCCAGAGGAAAGTTAGTATGTACATGTGTTAGCACTGCTCAGTGTTTGAATTCCTAGAGTGATATTAATTTCATGTTATAAATATGCTATTTGTCTTCAGTGACTTACTGAAAACGCATTTCAGGATGCTACCAAAATAAGATGAGCCTGAGTATGTGCTAGCTTTAAGAAAGAGGAATTTTTTTGGTTTTTCGAGGTAGGGTCTTGCTCTAGCCCAGGCTGACCTGGTATTCACTATGTAGTCTCAGGGTGGCCTTGAACTCATGGTGATCCTCCTACCTCTGCCTCGAGAGTGCTGGGATTAAGAGAAAGAGGAATTTATACAGCTGGGTGTGGAGACAAAAGTAGCATTGCTGTGAGTTTATGGCCACCCTGAGACGACACAGTAAATTCCAGGTCAGCCTGGGCTAGAGCGAGACCCTACCTCAAAAAACAAAAAAAGTTCCCGGAAATAAGATCTTCATATACTGAGATAATTTTAAATAAGAATAACATCTTTTTATTGGTTGCAACAGTTAATGGAGACAGGGAGCATGTCAACAATCCTTTTTAAACTTTTCATTGATAACTTTCATAAGTTAGACAATATACCATGATCATACTCCCCTCCCAAATCCCTTCTTTTTTTTTTTTTTTTTAAATATTTTATTTATCCATTTTCAAGCAGAGAGATAGAGAGAGAAAGAGAACACCAGGGCACCACCATGTGGGTCTGGCATATGTGGGTCCTGGGGAATTGAACCCGGGGCCTTAGACACTGGAGGCAAGTGCCTTAACCACTGAGCCATCTCTCCAGCCCTCCCAAATCCCTTCTTTCCGACTAGTCATTTATTTTTGATGCAATCATATCCCCCCTCCTGTTATGCAGGTCTTGTGTAGGTAGTGTGTGCCGCTATAAAGTAATGAATATCATGACCACTTTGTATTTGGAGTCAGTATTGTAAGCAGTCCACCCCCTTCCTCTGGCTCTTACATTTTTTGTCACCTCTTTCTTCAATGGTCCCTGAGCCTTGGAAGGGTGTGATAGAGTTGTTTCAGTGCTGAACACTCCACTATCACTTTTCATTAAGAGTAACATTTTAATCATAATCCATCTTGATTGCTTTAACAAGTCTTTTTTTTTTAACCAAATTTACATATTTGCAGGGGGAAGAAAGAGGAAGGGGGAGAGAGAAGGTGGAAGGAAGGGAGGATGAAGGAAAAAGGAGGGAAGAGAAAAGAAGTGGAGAGAAAGATGGAAGGGAGAAAAAAGAAGAGTGTGTGGGCACACCACAACCTCTTGCCTTTGCAAATGAGCCCTAGATACATGCATCACTTTGTGCATCTTGCTATATACATGGGTAGTGGAGGAGTAAACAACAGTAGGCAGGCTTTGCAATCAAGTGCCTTTTACCACTGAGCCATCTCTCCAGCCCTGGAGTTTCTTTACATTGTATATTTTATGTTTTTAGTTAGTTTCAAAGAAATGAGCTTATTTTTTAAAATATATTTAATTAATTGATTTATTTGCAAGGAGAAACAGAATGAAAATGAGCTTGCTGGGGCCTCCAGCCTCTGCAAATGAACTCCAGGTGCATGCACCACTTTGTGCATCTGGCTTTACATGGGTACTGGGGAATTGAACCCAAGTCGTTAGGTTTTACAGGCAAGCACCTTAACACTGAGCCATCTCTTCAGCCTGAGAAAAGAACTTTTTTGGTTTTTCGAGGTAGGGTCTCGCTCTAGTTCAGGGTGGCCTTGAACTCAGCAATCCTCCTACCTTGGATTAAAGGCGTGTACCACCATGCCCGGCTCTAAATGAACTTATTTTTAAGGAATCCACATTAGAGATTTCTTCCTTTCTTTTCCTTTATATTTTTTAAAGTTTTTTTTAAGGTATATTGATTACTTTCTTGGTGTTGCAACAACATATTTGACAAGAAGCAGCTTAAGGAAGGAAAAGTGTATTTTGGCTTATATTTTTCCCCTTCGTTTTTTGTTTTATTTTTATTTTTATTTTAATATTTACTCATTTATTATTTATTCATTATTCATTTTCAGAGAGAGAGAGAGAGAGAGAGAGAACACCAGGGCCACCACCTTGTGGGTCTGGCTTATGTGGGACCTGGGGAATTGAATCTGGGGCCTTGGGCACTGGAGGCAAGTGCCTTAACCGCTGAGCAATCTCTCCAGCCCTGTTTTATTTTTTATTTTTTTTTAAGGTAGGGTCTCACTCTAGCCCAGGCTGACCTGGAATTCACTATGTAGTCTCAGGCTAGCCTCGAATTCACAGTAGTCCTCCTACCTCTGCCTCCCAAGATCTGTTGGGATTAAATAAAGGCATGTGCCACCATGCCCAGCTCCCTTTGGTTTTTGAGGTAGGATTTCACTCTAGCCCAGACTGACCTGGAATGCACTATATAGTCTCAGGGTGGCCTTGAACTCACTGGGATTCTCCTACCTCTGCCTCCCAAGTGCTGGGATTAAAGGTGTGCACCACCAGGCCTGGCTGTATTTTGGCTTATAGTTCAAGGTCCATCATAATGAGACAGTCGTGGAGGCAGGGGCTTGAGGCAGCTGGTCACATTGCATCTGTAATCAGGAAACAATGATGAATGCTACTACTCATCTAATAATATCCTCTTCATTCATTCTAGGACCCAAGTTTGAAATGGGTCTTCCCACCTCCATTAATTTAAGATAACTCCTAACAGGCAGGCATACCTAGAGGCTCAATTCCTAATCAAGTCTAGGTCCTGTCAAGTTGAGAATCAATATAAACCATCATAGTAAGGTATTTGTTGTTGTTTTAGATACTGGGTCTTCTTGTATAGCACAGACTGGCCTCAAGCTGTGATCTCTTGCCTCAGCCTCCTACATACTAGGATAATAGATTGGATTCTGTAGCTCCTGAGTTTAAAATTCTTTTACCTCAACCTCCTTATTAGTTGTGACACCTGGTACTACATCTAGCATGGCATTTTTTTCTTTTTGGTGAGTGGGTGTATGAATGTATGGTTTTGGGGATGTGTAAGTGCTTGTGAAAGTCAGAAGACAACTTGCAAGTGTTACTCCTCACCTTGAACCTTTCATTCTCATTCTTGCTGTTCACTGCTGTATCGGCTAGGCTAGCCTGCACTACAAATTTGCTGAGATTACAGAAGCCCACCACAGTTGCTGACTTCTATGTGGGGTCTGGGGATCCAAACTCAGGTCCTCTGGCTTGAGCAGCAAGTGCTTTATTGAGCCATCTCTTCAGTCCCCACAATTTTCTTTTTTTCTTTCCTTTTTAATTTTTCGAGGTAGGGTTTCACTCTAGCCCAGCCTGACCTGGAATTCACCATGGAGAGTGAGTCTCGGGCTGGCCTGGAACTCACAGCGATCCTCCTGCCTCTGCCTCCCGAGTGCTGGGATTAAAGGCATGAGCCACCACACCCAGCTATAATTTTCTTTGTATTTTTTAAAATATTTTATTTATTCATTTTCAAGCAGAGAGAGAGAATGCACCAGGGCTACCACCTTGTGGATATGGCTTATGTGGGTCCTGGGGAATTGAACCTAGGGCCTTAGGCACTGGAGGCAAGTGTCTTAACCGCTCAGCCATCTCTCCAGCCCCAATTTTCTTTTTAAATCAGCATTTGGAACTGTGTTGTTTTGGGCACAGGGTATGTTTATTAGAAAACTTGTCCACGGTTTAAGATATTTTAAAGCCGTTTTAAAATTTTATGGGAAATTTTAATTCCCATAAAATACCTCTTAGATCTTTTTTTTTTGTTTTGTTTTTTTATGTTTGCATTCTAAGTTATAGGTTTCGTTATGTTTTCATACATATATATTGTTATTCATCTCCCTCTGTTGTCGCCTCCTGTATTCTTTTTTTTTTTTAATTTTTAAATTTATTTGCAAGCAGAGAGACAAGAGAATGGATGTGCCAGGGCCTCTTGTCACTGCAAACACTCAGATGCTGCACCACTGTGTCTATGTGGATACTGGGGGACCAAACCCTGGTTGGTCATCAGTCCCTGCAAGCAAGCCTGAGATCCTCAGGCCTCAACTGCTGAGCCATCTCTCCAGCCCATATTCTCTCTTTTTCATACCCCCTCACCCCGAGGATTTTTTCCTTTCTCGTGGCAGACGGCCTGCTTGCTCACCCGCCCTCCTGCCCTCCATCCGACCCTCTCTCTTTTCCTTCTCTTCCCCTCATCCCCTCCTTTCCTTCCTTTTCTCCTTCCCTTCTTCCCTTCTCTCCTTGTCTCCCTCTCTCCTTTTGAAATTTAGAATAATTTTTTTTTTTTTTTTTTTTTTTTTTTTGGTTTTTCAAGGTAGGGTCTCGCTGTAGTCCAGGCTGACCTGGAATTCACTCTGCAGTCTCAGGGTGGCCTTGAACTCATGGCGATCCTCCTACCTCTGCCTCCCGAGTGCTGGGATTAAAGGCATGTGCCACCACGCCCGGCTTAGAAAAATTTTTATTATGGAGTATTACATAGCTAAGAAAGCCAGGCATGGTGGAGTTTGCCTTTAATCCTAACACTCAGGAGGCAAAGGTAGGAAGGAGGATCTTTGTGAGTTCAAGACCAGCCTGGAACTACAGAGTGAGTTCCAGATAAGCCTGGGATAGAGTAAGACCCTACTCAAATGAGAAAGAGAGGAGAGAGAGGAGGAAAGAATGTAAAGACAAAGCTATAAAACAGGTCCTGGGTCAGTAATCCCTACCTTCTACTTTTATCACACACACAAGCAAATTGATATCTAGATTCCACATATGAAAGAAAACTTTCTGTATTCTTCTGAGTCTGACTTATTTTGCTTAACATAATGATCTCCATTTCTACCCTTTTTCCTGCAGATGTCATATTTTCTTTTTTGGCTCTTGTTAGTAGTGTAGCAATAAACATGAATATGCAAGTATCTCTGACAGAGTCTTCAGGTATATGCCTATCAGTGGTATAACTTTGGGTCATATATACGTAGCTTGATTTTCAGATTTTTTAAAAAACATTTTATTCATTTGCAAGCAGAGATAGAAGAGACAGAGAAAATGGGTATGTCAGGGCCTCCAGCCACTGCAAAGGGACTCCAGGTGCATGCAACACTTTTTTTAAAAATATTTTATTCCTTTTCAAGCAGAGATACAGGAGATAGATGATGAGAGAGAGAGAGAGAGAGAGAGAGAGAGAGAGAGAGAGAGAGAGAGAGAGAGAGAGAGAGAGAGAATGTGTGTGTCCTGGGGAATTGAACCCGGGGTCTTAGGCACTGGAAGCAAGTGCCTTAACCGCTGAGCCATATCTCCAGCTGCATGCAACACTTTATACATCTGGCTTTACATGGGTACTGGGAAGTCAAACTTGGGTCATTAGGCTTTGCAGGCAAGCACTTTAACTGCTGAGCCATCTCTCCAACCCCCCCCCCTTTTAAAAAATATTTTATTTATTTGAGAGAGAGAAAGAGAATGAATGCAACACAGCCTTCAGCCATTGCATGTGAACTCCAAATGCATGCACCACTTTGTGCATCTGGCTTTATGTGGGTACTAAAGAATTGAAAGTGGATCGTTAGGCTTTGCAGGCAGGCACCTTAACCACCAAGCCATTTCTCCAGCCCCCTTATTTGTATTTCTTTTGAGACTACCCATTTCATTAGCCCATTTATTGATTGACTTAGGTGAGGTTTTTTTTGGGGGGGGGGTAATTTTAGCAGTTCTTTACATCTTCTAGAGTGTGTGTCTGTGTGGGTGTGTGTCTGTGTCTTGGATGGATAGATGGATTTATGGGCACATCAGAGCCTCTTGCTGCTGCAAACCAACTCCAGATGCATGCACCATATTGTGCATTTGGCTTTATGGGGTAATGGGTAATCAAACCCAGGCCTCCTGGCTTTGCAAAAGCAAGCACCTTTAACCAGTGAGCCATCTTCCCAGCCTTCCACTTTATTTTCTTGAAACAGGGTCTCTCACTGAACCAGGGATTTACTAATTTTGCTAGACAAGCTAGCTAACAAGCCTCAGAGATACACCTGTGTACACCTCCACAGTACTGGGATTACTGGCACATGCCACCTTGCCCAGCATTTTATTTGGGTGCTAGGTATCTGAAATTAGGTCCTTACACTTCCATGGTAAGTGCTTTATTCACTGAGCCATCTCTCCTGCTCTTTGTTCCAGAAATTGCTATCCTATCTAATATGTAGTTGGCAGATTGTTTTCTTATTCTGTAGGCTATTTCTTTACTCTGGTAATTGTTTCCTTTGCTTTACTGAAGCTTTTAAATTTCCTATAATCTCATTAATTCTTGGATGATTTCCTGTGCTATTGAAGTTCTTTTCAGAATATTTTCTTCAGCACTTGGGAGGCAGCCTGGGCCTACCCAGTGAGTTCCAGATCTGTCTGGGCTAGAGTTAAGACCTTACAGGAGTGAGGGGATTCTTTTTTTAAACCTTTATCTGAAAGTGCTTTAACTGTGTTTCCTCTACCAGTTTCAGAGTTTCTCACCTAACAGTATGGTTCCTTTTGAGTTGATTTTGGTCTCCCTCACCCCTTTTTTAAAGAAAAAAAATAATAGGCATTTTATTTATATTTTACATTATTGTTTAAAATTTTATTTATTGAGAGAGACAGGAAAAGGCACAGAGAAGAGAGAGTGGGTATGAGCATGCTAGGGCCTCCAGCCGCTGCAAACGAACTCCTGAAGCATCTGCCACTTTATGCTTTGATCTGGTTTATGTTGGTACTAGGGAATCAAACCCAGACCATCAAGCTTTGCAAGCAAGTGCCTTTTTTTTTTTTTAAATAGGTAGGGTCTTGCTCTAGTCCAGGCTGACCTGGAACTCTCTATGTAGTCTCAGGGTGGCCTTGATCACATGGCAATCCTACCTATTCCTCCCGAGTGCTGAGAATGCATGTGCCATCATACCTGGCCCATCTTACATTTCAATGCATCAGTGAAAAATGATAAAATATTAAGTGGCTAAAAGGTGTTTATTGCTATACCGTGTCCTCTTCAGTAACTATAGAAGCTGGGCAGTTGGTGTTAGACTTCGTTTTGGATTTTTTAGTCCATGTTCTTGCCATATAGGTTAGGTTTGCCTTGAATTCTCAGTTTTGTCTCAGCCTTGTTACTGATGGATTTATAGGTATATGCAACTATATCTATTTTACACTTCATTTGCTCTGAGCTAGGCATGTTGGGGCTTGAATTCCCAGCACTCAAGAAGTTGAGACAATAGGGTTGCTGCAAATTAAATATTTTTTGAGGGCTGGAGAGATGGCTCAGTGGTTGGGGCACTTGCCTCCAGTGCCTAGGGCCCTGGGTTCAGTTCCCCAGGTCCCACATAGGCCGGACCCACAAGGTGGTGGCCCTGGTGTGTGTGTGCGCTCTCTCTCTCTCTCTCTCTCTCTCTCTCTCTCTCTCTCTCTCTCTCTCTCTCTGCTTGAAAATGAATAAATAAAATATTAAAAAATCTATATATAAAAAAATATTTTTTGAGCTACAAAGTGAGTTCCACACCACTCTGTACTACAGTGTAAGACTTTCAAAAAAGAGAAAAAGGGGGCTGAAGAAGTGGCTCAAAACTTAAGGCATTTGCCTGCAAAGCCTAACAACCCGGGTTCAGTTCCCCAGTCCTTAGGGATATAGTTGAATACCAGCTACCATGCCTGGCTTAAATATGGAGATTAGAAGAGACAGTGGTGGTATATCAGGGGTAAATGTGGATCAAATATTAAACAGTAAAGAGGAGACACCCAAGAGGACAGTGTGCACACACAGAGAGAGAGAGAGAGAGAGAGAGAGAGAGAGAGCGCACTTCTATTAGAGGGTAACTGAATAGTTTTGTATGAATTCTTCTTTCAGGACTTTGTGCATGTCATTTCTTATTTACCCTAAACTAGAAAAATCAAAATGCAGCCCTTGTATAGCTGGACATGATTGTTACTTGGGAGATAGAGGCAGAAGAATCAATTGAGTCCATGAGTTTAAAGCCAACCTGGAACAGATCTCTCCCTCTCCCTCGTGTGTGTGTGTGTGTGTGTGTGTGTGTGTGTGTGTGTGTGTGTGTGTGTGTGTGTGTGTGGTTTTTCAAGGTAGGGTCACACTCTAGCCCAGGCTGACCTGAAATTCAGGCTGCTTGAACTCACAGTGTTTCTTCTACTTCTGCCTCCCAAGTGCTGAGAATAAAGGTGTACACCACTATGCAGGGCAAGAGGCCCCTCTTTAACCAAAAAGAGAGAGAGAGAGAAAAGAAAGAAAGAAAAATGCTGAGTGTAATGCTTCATGACAGTAATTACCATGAATTCCAGACCCACTTGGGTATCAGTGAGACCAAGCCTCAAAAAAATAAGTGAACCGGACCATGGTAGCATATGCCTTTAATCCTCGCACTGGGGAGTTAGAGGTATGAGGATCACCATGAGTTCAGGGCCACCCTGAGACTATATAGTGAATTCCAGGATAGCCTGAGCCTAGAGTAAGACCTACCTAATAATAATAATAATAATAATAATAATAATAATAATAATAATAATAGCAGCAGTACTGGATGCTGGTTTTATTGACTCATTCTAGTAAATCCCAAGTACTTGTGAGGCTGAGGCAGGATTGCTGTGAGTTTGAGGCCAGCCTGGTCTACAGTCAGGTTTTGTCTCAAAAAAAGTCAAAACAAAACAGAAAGGTATTTAGATTGGGTAGGTGCCAAGTCACTGCATAGATGGGAACTCTGCAGCCAGAAAATTTAGTGCATATAGCACTAATGGCTGCATTGCAGTGGGAGGAACAGGCAAAAGGAAGCATAGAAAAGTTTACTCTTCCTGCAGATTGATTGTTTCCCATTACAATATATCTGAATTCTCAGAAATAATCTAAAAGAGGTAAAAGGAAGTGATGGGATAAGATAGCCATAATTGCTTATTTCCTGGAAGAAAATGTGTTGGAAAAGAGACTTTTAAGCAATCTAAACTGTTAAATTTTACAATGTTGAAGAAAACCATAGAATGGAGTTAGAAGAGGATTAAATGAGAAATGGTGCATTTAAAAGGTATTATCTTATTGATAAGTGAATTAGCATGGATAGAGCTCTGGAAAGGCTATGAGTAATCCTTAATTGCTGAGAAAATACAGTAAAGATAGAAAGCAGTTCTCTCCTACTTAAAGGTATTCTTACATTAGCTTATATTACATTGCAATTGAAAAGTTGCAATTTAATATATGTTGAATAAAACAGCAAGATCTGGTCTATGTAACTCCTCCATTAATGGAAGCAAAATGTCAGTGCATGTATGTTCATTGTAAAGAGTTTTAGAGGGGAGCATCTCAAATTGTGGAAAACAGAGCACCCTACTATGGTTGAGGTATGCTTGAGGAATTTAAATTTTATTTTGTGTCTATTTTGGTGATAAAAGAAATTCTTAATATATATGCATATATGAAAGAACCTTTTATTAAGTTAGTGATAACAGCTGAGGTCGGAGTTCTGTGGTTGAAAATGTGGTTCTATCGCCACGTCAACAAACCAAAAAATAACTCTTTAATGATGTTAATAAAGTACTTAAAAATGGTATTACTGTAGTAAGTTATAAATCCATGACATTCATTCATTCCACTACTGTTAGTGAAACTTCTCCCTCTGTTTCAGGACCCAGACTGAGTGTGGGGGAACTATGTGTGCATGTGCTGGTTTCAGCCTCAAGGGCCTGTAAGTCTGCTGGTAGAATAGGCATGTAAGTTGGCTAAGAAATCTGTGCAGTCTGTGTTTGCAGGTGCTCTGCATAGCACAGAGCCTAAAGCAAACACTGAGGGTGGAAAAATCTATCCTGAGGGAAGGAGTAGGCTACCAGTATTCTCACTTCACCAGCTAATAAACTGTTCTTATAGATGAAACTAAATTATTACACTATATAAATGATAACAGCTCTCAGTTTATAAGTTGGAAAATTGTTCTTTGTGGTACAGTAGTACTCATTTAAGAATGTACACTAGGCTCTATCCTAGGAGTGTGATGGTGGCAAGTAACTATGGAAATAGTAATTATCTTCAAGCATGGTGATGCACACCTGCAGCTCAAGCTCAGCACTTGGGGAGGCTGTCTCAAAAAAAAAAACCTCATAATCAGGATTTTTAATTTTTTTTTAATACTAAAAGAAGGGCCACTCAGCACTTAATTCATTAAGATTTTTTTGGAGGGAGGGAGGGGTTGAATCCTACCTCTGCCTCCTGAGTGCTGGGATTAAAGACATGTGTCACCGCACCCAGTTTAATTTAATTTTATTTATTTGTAAACAGAAAATTTAGAGAGACAGGGAGAATGGAAAATTTTAAATAATCTCAGTTTTAAGGCACATAAGATTGTATTATAAATGCATGGGCAGAAGTAGAGGATAGCTGTGAGTTCAAGGCCACCCTGAGACTACATAGTGAATTCCAGGTCAGCCTGGGCTAGAGCGAGACCCTACCTCGAAAAACCAAAAATTTATATATATATATACACACACTTTTAAAGTATTCTCATGTTTCCATATCATGTTTGGGTTGCTCACTGTTTTGTTTTTGCTTTTTTAACCAAGGTCTCAACTGTAGCTCAGGTTAGCCTTGAACTTGCTTCTATCTGGGGTTGGAAAAAAAAAAAAAATGTAGCTTTTGGCAGTAAAGCCTAAAGCCCCAGTTCCCAGAAAACCTATTAGGCCACTAAATCTGTTCCAGAAGCTCATTGAAACCACAATCCTAAAGAAAAATAAGAACGTTTTAGTGGTGAGAGCTGGGTGTTTATGTCAAAGTAGTGCCTGTAATTTTCACAAAAGTGAAGTTACTTTTATGAGGATCTGAAAAATGTAAACTTAAGATTCAAACTACTGCTATTCTATTTCTGCCCAGCCTTCTCCTCCCATACTGCTATACAGAGTGCTTGTAGGCCTTTGGAAAACAACTTGTGTGTGTACCTTCCCTTTCTCCTATAGCCCAATTGGGAGTATGTGTGCTGAATCTGAGCTTCACCCTAACCCTAGTCCCAGAACCTGTGTCAATACATGTCAGCCTAATAGATGTCATATGTGACATTGAAATGGCTGCTTCGTGAGGAATATCAAGATTGAAATAGTGCATACATTTGTAATTTCCTACTGGGGAGGCTGTGGCAGGATGATTTAGAGTTCTGGGCTATCCCAGGCTGCATAGTGAGTCCCTGGCTCAAAAACAACAACAAAAAGAAAAAACAACTTGGAGGCTGGGCGTGGTAGTCCCAGCACTTAGGAAGCAGAGGTAGGAGGATTGCTGTGAGTTTGAGGCCTTTTTGAGACTACATAGTGAGTTCCAGGTCTGCTTGGGCTATAGCTAAGGGGGAGTGGGTGTAGAAATCTGGGAGTGGTGTCCTGAGAGTAAGGCATTCTATTCTACTGGACAGAGGACACTGCTGCAGCTGGGAGAAAGCCTGTTCCCTGGCTTCCTGTTATTTGATAGAGGCAGGAGGATAATGCTTTTTTACCTGAGGTTGTGCCTCCACTGCTTGACTGGGTGACAATTGAACTGCTGCTAAAAGATGATTGCTGTATAGACATTTCTAATATGCTGATGGTTCCTTGTTGTAGATGTAGTTGATGAAAAACAGCTGTATTTAATCTCATTGCTGGCTATAATCGGCTATTTCTGAAGGCTTTTCTGGAAACACATAGTGGGCTGGAGCTGCATGAGTGAATGAGGGCAGGTGAAGTAGGCAGGTAACTCAGGAAAGGCTCTACCCAGCTGCCTGCTTCCTTTTCAGATGTGTGATCCCCAGGTGTTTGGCTTGAGGAGAAAGGTAGTTCTGGTTCTAAACAGTAAGTGACTCTGAAGGGGAGGGTGTGGGCTAAAACAAGGACAAAGTAGGCCAGGGTGCTCAAGCACAGCCTGCAGAATGGGTTAAAAGCTTCTTTCTACCGGCGCCTCCTGAAGTCTGCCACTAGTAGCCCTCTGGGGGCTGGCCCTGGGTTCTCCTGTTGCAGTGTTGGAGGGAAAAGAGCTTGGGCGGGGGCTGGCCAAGCTCCCTCCCCTGCTGAACCTCCTCCAATGGCAAGGAGGAGAGCTGCCGCTGAACACACCCCCACCCGATGCTGCAGTAGAACGGCTGGGCCCTCTGCCTGGCTGGCTCACTCGAGCTCAGCTCCCCCTCCTGCCATCTTCCGTTGCAAAGCATTTCTGGGAGCTGCATGTGGGTGACGCAGCAGCATTGTTCACAGGCACAGGAAGCCGCGGCTGAGCTGAAGGGCTTTAGAAGGAGCTCAGAGCGCTTCACGCTTTTCTGAGTAGCCTGAAGGGTTTGAACCATACTGCCCTGCTGTCTGTGCGGTAGATTCCAGGATTTTCAAGTAAATCAGGATTTCCTAGAAGCAGAAACCCTAACTCCTTCCGCACAACTTCCAACACAGAAAACAAAACAAAGACGCTGGGGAAACTTCACCCAAGAGCCTCTGCAGCTCCAGAGCAACAAGAAACGCAAGGTCAGGCGGTTGGTTGGCAAACCCTTTCTGGTTTCGGGTGTGTGTACTGTAGGGACTTTGTCTCTTGGAAGAGGTAGAACTGCCTGCCGGGCGGGCGAGTCCAGGACAATGCTTGTTACTTGTGTTGTTTGAGCCGTCATTGCACTTGTCCCTCAATGTGCTTTGGAACTGGGTCGCTTGGTTTTGGGGAATACTTAACTCCTTGCCCAGGCACCCTCACTTCTGTTTCCCTTTCTGTGTTCTGTGGGGTGTGGGCCTGTGTTGAATGTTCTCCTGAATGCCTGGAGCCTAGCTAGGCGTCAGCCTTTCCGCACTCCACCCCCATCCCCAAACCCCCACTGGTAGGGGTGGTGGCTTCTTTATATGGTTTCTCATAGGGCCTCAGATGGAGTCTGCCTTTTTTGATAAAAGCAGTACAGGCTTGGTTGAATAGCCCCAGCAAAATAAGGCTGGAAATCTGCATTTCCCTCCACACCCACACATACCCCAGTAACTGAACCATGCATATGTGAACAGCTTCCCGCCCCCACTACGTAGCCCACACAGTTTCTCCACCTCCCTTTCCCTGTGTCCCCCCCCCCCACAAAAGTCTTAACAGGTAAGATTGGTCTGATTTTGGTGAATAGTCTAGTTCTTTTTCTACTCTCTTAGCTATCAGAGATCTTTCTGTACAGTCTGCTTTACTGAAAGTGGAAAGTCCCTGTTTGTGGACAGCTCAGTTCAGTTCGGCAGAGGAAATGGGCAGAGTCCTACTCCTCAGCAGTATGAAATGGGGGAGGGGAGCCATGAACTCCCTGCTGCTCATTTTGAATGGACCTGGATTTTTCACCCTAGGGAGATTAGGAGCTGGGACCAAAGCCTGGTCCCACGTGGCACCACACCCTGCCTCTTCACCCCCACGCAGTATGGTGCAACTGGATGCTCCAGAATAGGATGCCATAGCAACTTGAAGTAAATAAAATGTCTGCAAATGAGATCAGTTTGGGGGAAGGTGTGAAGCATCTGGAGATTTGACAAAAGGGGGGAGCTTTTCAGATTGTTTTGAACAGTCTTTAAGGTCCTAATTCTGGAATTTGGAGCAAGATCTTTAGGTTAAGGATGAAATAATAGAAAGTACTGATCATTAAAATGACTGCAAAAGATGTCCCAGGTATGATGACCTGTCTAGGTCAAAGTTTGGTTTTTGCTGAAACACACCTAAGGCAAGTGAACTTGTCTCCCAGATTTACATTCTTTAGCTGTACCATTGCTTTAGGGCTCCTACAATCAGACAAAGAGGGGTTTTGTTCTGTTAGATGGTTTGGGCTTCAGAAATTTCTGTCTTAAAACGTTTTTTAAAATGTCTCAAAATAAACAGTCAACCAGTATTATTCATGTAAGTGGCATTTTTTTTTAATTGTTTTTCAAGGTAGAGTCTCACTCTAGCCCAGGTGGACCTGGAATTCACTATGTAGTCTTAAGGTGGCCTTGAACTCATGGTGATCCTCCTACCTCTGCCTCCCAAGTACAAGTGACAGTTTCTTAGTATAACAATGTTCCTGCCCTTTAATAGATATAAAGACTGTGTGTGTGTGTGTGTGTGTGTGTGTGTTTGTGTGTGTCTGTGTACAGACATAGGTATGCACTCGTTTAGGAAAGAGTTCTGTAATCATCCATAGATCAAGTCTGTGTCAGGCTGGGGGTGCTCCTCATTGGGTAGAGCACTTGGCCTAGCATGTGCATGGGTTGAAGGCCTAGGTCTTCATTGCCAAAAGTTTGGCAATAATGTTCTGGACCAAACCTGAACATTAAGGTTCTGCTGTTTGTCTTACTAATTTAGCTAGTCATTTAATGCCCTTTTGCTCACATCTGCAAAATGAAGGCCAGCTTAAACCTGATAACAATTACTGGTATAGACAAGAAGCCATACAGTTTTATGTCCTATATAGAACTACATTATAAGTAACAGCAGCTAGTTGCTTCAGTGTGTTGTTAAGAATATACAGGTAAGGAAGGTGTTGAAAGCAAAGGTAAGTTTAGTCTTAATAGTACTGCAGTCTGGCTTTTTTTTTTCTCCCTATCGTTTTCATCATTGATTTACTTGTTTTGCAATAAGTCTATATGAAGAGGAAAACAGATTGTTGTCAGTCTGCTCTCTTCCATTTGGTTGAAGAGTATAGCTGGGTTTAGATGGCTATTGGGATTGCCTAGCTCATCATATCCAGTGTTTTCTTCTTCTCTCCTACCCTTAGATTTTGCTGGAAGAGCTTGCCAATAGCGATCCCAAGTTAGCCCTCACCGGAGTCCCTATAGTACAGTGGCCAAAAAGGGATAAGGTAAGAGACTCTTCTTCTTGGGCTTCATTCAGATTGCTTAAGCCTTTTGCCAGCTAATTATTACCATTCTGGGAAGAAAAGGATGACTACAGGCATGGTGGCACGTACCTGTGATCCCAGCACTCTATAAGCAGAGATAACAGAAAACAGCTTGGTGTGGCAGTGCACACCTTTATTTAATCACAGTACTTGGGAGGCAGAGGTAGGAGGAGTGCCATGAGTTCAGGCCAGGCTGAGACTACATAGTGAATTCCAGGTTAGCCTGGACTAGAGGGAGACCCTACCTCAAAAAAAAAAAGAAAGAAAAAAAGTAAAATAAAATTAAAATTGACAGATCATTGACTCAATTGTTGTCATAAGTAGTATTAAAGCTAGTTAAAATAAATACTTGAAAGACTAGAGGAGTTTTGTTGTTACAGTGAGACCATGATCTCAAGTCTCCCCGATTATTTTTTTTTTTTTTTTTTAGTGGGTTGGGGCAGGGTATCAGGATTGCTTTATATAGACCAGGTTGACCTTGAATTTGTGACTGTCCTGAATATTCCTCCTCCAAGTGCTGGGGTTACAGAAGTGAGATTACACCCATCTAAGATTGCCCTTAATTGGTGTTTTTCTTTTACCATGGAATTAGAATGAATTGTCATCAGCTAATTGTCAGTTAAGAATTTTCATGCCTCTAGCTTACATCCTTGTAAATAATTTTTACCATGTTATCTTATGTAAAGGTCAGCGTATTAAGTGAATGGTAACATTTTTTTCTGACCATGAGTGTGACAGCTGAATTAGCCCCCAGTTTGGTGTTTCCTAGGTGAAACTTGCAAAAGTATGGTATTCCAGGGGTATTTAGACAGAACGTAAAGGTATGAGGTTGAATAATGTCTTTAAAGAACCACCTCCCCTCTTCCCAGGTATAGGAAGGAGTCCCACTTGCCACGAGGGACTGCCTCAAAACAATTCAGTCATTAATGGCTGTTGAGTATTTCGTGTCAGAAAATTGTTTAAGAAATGGTGGGAAATTAAAGAAGTAGAAGATATGGTTCTTGTCCTTGAAAGGTCCCTAGCAAGGTAAATACAAGTGCTAAAATTATAAACATCTACCTCAGAGATTTATTCCACATTTAAATGTTATTGCTATGTAACAGGTCATATGCTGGATTTGAAGTGATAAAGAAATTAACAAACTGGGCGTGGTGGCGCACGCCTTTAATCCCAGTACTTGGGAGGCAGAGGTAGGAGGATCACCATGAGTTCGAGGCCACCCTGAGACTACATAGTGAATTCCAGGTCAGCCTGGGCTGAAGTGAGACCCTACCTCGAAAAACCAAAAAAAAAAAGAAAAGAAAAGAAATTAACAAAACCAGTTTCACCCTTTGGTACTTTGTGGTCCTGTTTAGACTTCTGAGTAGTAGCATATTAGAGGGTCAGCCCCTGGGATGACTTCACTTGACACTCAACCCATCTTTAGAGAAGGGCAAATCTTAAAGCTGTATAAAATGAAAGGGATGTGCCTGAAGCAAACTGAAGGGCTAGGACAGGAGTTGGCAAGTTTTTCTATAAAGGTTAAGATGGGAAATATTTTTGGTTTGGTACTCCACACAACAGTCACAATGTCTGAGTTTCACCCTAGCAAAAAAAAAAAAAAAAAAAAAAAAGCCATAGATAGTACATAAAGAAATGAATATGGCTGTGTTCCAATAAAATTATTTGTAAAAATAAGCAGTGGGCAGATTTTCCCACAGTCCTGACCCAAGTATACTGCCATGTTATCTACCCTCTCCAGTCTTTAAAGCAACCTGATATGGTTGACCTCACTTCTTTCTTTTTTCAGCTTAAATTCCCTACCAGGCCAAAGGTTCGGGTTCCTACCATCCCCATCACAAAGCCTCACACCATGAAACCAGCCCCACGGTTGACACCTGTGAGGCCTGCAGCTGCCTCCCCCATTGTATCAGGAGCCAGGCGGAGAAGAGTGCGCTGTCGGAAATGCAAAGCCTGTGTGCAAGGAGAGTGTGGTGTTTGCCACTATTGCAGGGACATGAAGAAGTTTGGGGGGCCTGGGCGCATGAAGCAGTCCTGTGTCCTACGACAGTGCTTAGCAGTGAGTGATTTCCTGGGTAAAAGATTTTTGGGGAGGAGCGCTGGTGTGAAAGAATTAATTGATGAGAGATTTCATAGCTAAGGTGGAATACACTATCTGGATTTCATTTTGTCCCTCTCCCCCTGGGTTCTAGCAGTAAAAATAACCTAATCTTTTGGCTCTACTCACCTAATTTTCACCATTTGAAGAGAAAGTCACTTTTTTGTGCTTTTGTTAAATGGACTAGAAAGGGACCTGTGAGACCAATAGGCTGAGAGAGTGAGAGTCTCTTGGTCTCTAGTTCCTAGTCAATTGAGTCTCCTATCATCTTCTCCAGTCATTTTTCTACCAAAACTCTCTTGCTACCTTAATTATGTTCATCCCCATGAATTTACTAGATAATTATAGGAAACAAGTCTCACATTTTAAGGGAAAATTATATGAGAATGATCTAAGTCTGTCTTTGTGTTCTTTTAGCCTAGACTGCCTCATTCAGTTACATGTTCCCTCTGTGGAGAAGTGGATCAGAATGAAGAGACACAGGACTTTGAAAAGAAACTCATGGAATGCTGTATCTGCAATGAGATTGTTCATCCTGGCTGCCTCCAGGTGAGAAGCAGCCTGTAGGTCCTTGACAGGAGGCTGGGACACCTGTCTTAAGAGGCTATCTCTGGGGCTGAGTATAGATGGCTTAGCTGTTTTAAAGATGTTTGCTTGCAAAGCCTGCTGACTTGGGTTAATTTCCCCAAATACCCTAGTAAAGCCAGACACAAAGCGTCTGATGTTCATTTGTAGCAGAAAGAAACCCTGTTGCATGTGGGTGTGGACACATGTACATGCACACATGCAAATAATTTTTTTTAATAAATGAAAAAAAAAATTTGAAAACATGAGGCTGTCACCATCCCTACCATGGGCCCTCAGTGCCATGGTCACAGAGTTAAGTAGTCTTAACATCAGCCTGATAATTCACATGTCTGCTATGTGTCAGGCTATATGCTAGACCTTGAAAATAGAACCATATACAGAATACACCAGTTTCTGTCCTAGTAAAAAGTGAGGCCTCTAAATAATGTGTTTGTTTGCCATTATGAGACTACAGAGACTATTTGGGCATGTTTTAAGCATGTATCTCTCTGGATATTAGTTTGCCCAAGGGATGGTGAGGGTAATATAAGCTAACATTATCAGCATCACCCTGCACACAGCTGAGCTTTTAAAAAGTAATAAGAGCCGGGTGTGGTGGTGCATGCCTTTTATCCCAGCACTCAGGAGGCAAAGGTGGGAGGAGGATCGCTGTGAGTTGGAGGCCACCCTGACACTACATAGTGAATTCCAGGTCAGACTGGGCTAGAGTGAGACCCTACCTTGAAAAACACACACAAATGTGCATGGGTTCTAGTACTTTCTTAGCTTTCCTAAAATGTGTCAATTATATTGTGACTATCACATGGCTGACAGTGATTATGAAACATTGTGTCAGCAATGATAAACAGCCACAATTTCAGAAAGTTGTTGGGGAATGCCAAGCATTTTTCTAAACTTTTTGAGGGAAGGGAGTGATTGTGTCTCACTGTGTACCCCTGGCTGGCCTGGAACTTGCATCAGTCCTCCTGCCTTTGCTTCCTGAGTGTTTGGATTACAGGCACATGCCACCACAATTATCTAATATACAGTTTATGTAATCCTCACCAAAACCAATGGTATGTATTGTATCCCAAACAATTGCATTGGTGCATTGTTACATATAGCCACATTTTACAATTGAGAACACTGAATCACAAAGACCCATTAGTTTCTAACTGAGCAGTTGCTGAACCAAGATCAAGTCTGGTGCCAATGGTATGAGACACTCAGGAGAGGAGTCTCCAAACTGACCCAGACCCTTGAAAGACTCCTCATGAAGCCTAACTTTGGCATCAAGACTGAAGATGACTAAGGTATCCAGTTTCCCAGTGCCTGGGAGTGTTAGTGCTGTTTATTGCTAAGTATAGTTCTCAGTACTCCTATATGGGCTACTATGTTTGGAAATAGACGATTCTTCCAGTTTCTTCTACCTGTGTTAGTTACTATTTGTAGAAGGCAGAAGAAACATTTTTTAGCATACATATATTTTTAATACATATATTTTTTAAATGTATCTCTTACCTGCCTATAGATGGATGGAGAGGGGTTACTTAACGAGGAATTGCCAAATTGCTGGGAGTGTCCAAAGTGTTACCAGGAAGACAGCACGGAAAAAGCCCAGGTAAAGGAACATGTTCAGACTTCTTTTGTGACAGGAAAAGAAATGTCCAATCTGGGAGGTTGCTGCGTGCTTGCCTTTACAACAGTATTCACATTCATGTGGTTTTTCTAACCTAGGAAGGTTATTTTTGTTTGGTATCTTTTTTCTTTGGTTACTATTATTGTTAGTTTTTAGGTTTTGGTTTTTGTATTGCTAAATCCTGTTTCATTTGGGATATGAAAATTCCTGAGGTCCTTTTATTCCCTGGGGCAATAAAAAGGAAGGAGTATTGAGGGGAATTAGGTGTACAACTTTCTCTTGAGGAATGTTAGTAGAGGGGAGGCAGTGGCCTGAGGGGTGCTGCTGGGTTCTAGAGTGGTATACTAGAGTTTCCAGTTAATCAGGTTCACATTTTTGTCTTTACCTGGGTAGCCTCACTGAAAGACCTACCCACCCTATTTGTCCCAATGTGTCATTCAAAGGCAATCCTTCTCCTAGAGAGGGTGGGGAGCAAGTTTCATGACCTTGTCCCAGGGCAACTGAGGTTGCTGGCCTAATGATTGCCAGTAACATCAGTAGGCCAAACAGACTCTGGTTACTCATCCTGGCTCATGTAGCAGGAGGAGGCTGGCCTAGTGTCATTCCCTCAGGGGTCCTACACAGGAGTGGGGAAGCAGACAGGTGGGAGTTTCCTTATCGTTTTATTCTACTTGGGCCTGAGAAAGTTGACATTTTAGTCTAAATTAGTTTGTGGAGCTGACTACTGCTGAAGTTCTCTTCATTCCAGATTCTTTTTTTTTTTCCCGAGGTAGGGTCTCACTCTAGTCCAGGCTGACCTGGAATTCACTGTGTAGTCTCAGGGTAGCCTTGAACTCACGGTGATCCTCCTACCTCTGCCTCCCGAGTGCTGGGATTAAAGGCTTGAGCCACCACGCCCGGCTCATTCCAGATTCTTGAACTAATAGTTTTGCTATTGTTTTCACTAGTGCTGTCATTTCAGTTGTAGTAGAAAGGGTTGGTAGATGCTATAATAGCTACCCCAGAAAGAAAGTGGTCATTTGCTCTATAAACTGTAGTAACCTAGAATGAAAGGAACAAACAGTAGAGATCAGGATTGTTGGGGGCACAAAATGTCTCAAGGAAAATCTGACAAGTTCTTAGTGGCACAGGTTGGGTGAGCTTTGTCACAGTATGCTAAGGTGGGCTCCAGGAAAGCACAGGTACTAGGGGATGAGGTGTGGGCCTTATATTTATCACCATAATCCCATGGAGATTCCTCTGCAGTGGCACAGTGCTTCACAGAGGTTTTCATGCTTTCTCTCATTTCACATGAGTGTGCAGTGGAAATGCCAACTAGGAGAGCTGAGGTAAGATACTGGGGAACTAATAATCTGAAATTTGTTGATGTCTGTTACTCAGCCTCCACTTCCTTGTCCAGGGCTTAGAGGGAGGCTAGTCTTCATTAACACACACATTACTTGTGTGAAAGGGCTAAATTAGAGATAAAAATAAGTGTGGTCAGGTTATATAAAGGGTAGAATTGTAGCCCTTTAAAGTATTATTTTTACTTAGGGAATTAGCCAAAAATTAAAGTGAGATGAATAAGGTGGGGTGTGGAATCAGGCAGCTCATATTTTAGATCTTACTCCTCTGTACTTAGACACAAGCTTTACAAGTGATGCATTTGAAGATTTCTGTTTTGTAATCAGCATTCTGTAGCATAGGCATGTGCTCAGTTGCTGATCATGGCCATCTGAATTGTACCTTCTGAGATGGCCCCCTCTTGTAGCAGCAGCTTGTCTTCTCAGGCCTTTCTTGTTGCTTTAGAGGGTTTGGGGGAAAGGAAACACTGATGGGGCTTTTCCTGGTATGTTTTACAGAAGCGGAAAATGGAAGATAGTGATGAAGAAGCTGTGCAAGCCAAAGTCCTACGGCCTCTGCGGAGCTGCGAGGAGTCCCTCACACCCCCACCTCACTCTCCCACTTCCATGCTGCAGCTCATCCATGACCCAGTCTCCCCCCGGGGTATGGTGACTCGGTCATCCCCTGGGGCTGGTCCCAGCGACCACCACAGTGCCAGCCGGGATGAACGCTTCAAACGGCGGCAGTTGCTGCGGCTACAAGCCACAGAGCGCACCATGGTACGGGAAAAGGAGAACAATCCCAGCGGCAAAAAGGAGCTGTCTGAAGTTGAGAAAGCCAAGATCCGGGGATCGTACCTCACTGTCACGCTACAGAGGCCCACCAAAGAGCTCCACGGGACATCCATTGTGCCCAAGCTGCAGGCCATCACGGCCTCCTCTGCCAACCTTCGCCATTCCCCCCGTGTGCTAGTGCAGCACTGCCCAGCCCGAACCCCACAGTGTGGGGATGAGGAGGGGCTGGGGGGAGAGGAGGAGGAAGAGGAGGAGGAGGAAGATGACAGTGCAGAGGAGGGGGGTGCAGCCAGGCTGAATGGCCGGGGCAGTTGGGCTCAGGATGGAGACGAAAGCTGGATGCAGCGGGAGGTCTGGATGTCTGTCTTCCGCTACCTCAGCCGCAGAGAACTTTGTGAATGTATGCGAGTGTGCAAGACGTGGTATAAATGGTGAGCAGGGATACAGGGGACCAGAAATAGGGGCATGGGAGTAGGTGGCAGTTCTTCCATATGAGAGCAGCATGCACCTTGACATCTTAAGGCTTGAAGGAACCAATCTGTGTTCTATTGCAGATGTAGTCCATCATGCCTGCAGATGTTAGGGGAATTTGGTTCATTGCCTCCTCTCCCTGCTCTGGGGGAGGGACACTGGTTTGAGGGATGGATTTGTATGGCATGTGCCAAAACCTCAGGATTTTGCAAACTGGAAGTCTGCTGAGCCCCGCCCTCCTCCCACCCACCCCCACCTTCCAAATTGATCACATTGCTATTTGAGAGCATCTGTGACATGCTAGGCACCTTTTTTTGGTGTGTGTGGTGTGTGTGTGTGTGTGTGTGTGTGTGTGTGTGTGTGTGTGAGGGTTGCTAGCTCAGGCTGACCTGGAACTTAGTCTGTAGCCTAGGCTGGCCTCAAACTCATGGTGATCCTCTTACTTCAGCCTCTCAAGTGCTGGGATATAAAGGCATGTGCCACCACGTCCAGCCTTTTCTGCTTTTGATAACGTAACTGCCTAAAGCTCATACTTCAATAGCTTCAACCACCAAGAGTAATGAGCATACCTACTAAAATGAAGGTACTCCTCGTTTTCTAGTTTTAATTTTTTAAAACTATTTTGAGGCAGGGTCTCGCTCTAGCCCATGCTGGCCACAAACTCAGGCCAAAAGGCAGTCATCCTATCTCAACCTTCCCAGTGCTAATATTCCTAAGACTTAGTTGTCCTTAATGGTATCAACCATTTCTTCTCAAGTTGAATAGACTCTTAGTAGGGGAAATTCCTTAGGAATAATGAATAAAGAGCTTTATGTTGAGCATTGTGGGGTTTCCTATAAACTGTAGAATATATAACTTCTCAAAGTGTTGTTTCTTGGTCAGAATCAGCATCTGGGAACTTTTTAAGGTAGAGTGGGGGAGGCAGAGGCAGGAAGATGACTGAAAATTTGAGGCTGTCTGGACTACATGATTCCAGGCCAACCTGTGCTAAAGAGTGAGACTATTTCAAACAAGTGAAAGAAAAGCAGATTTCTTGGCCTGCTGAATCAGCCTCTGGGACAGGCCCAGCATTGTATTCTCATAAGCCTTCTTCCAGGGACGCTTCTATGTGCTTGTTTATGGATTCCTCTCTGTCAGCAGCTGGTTCCTGCCTTAGTAGTTTGATGTGCCATTGTTGGAGTTTTGTCAGTCTTTAAATACTCTGTTTTTGGCCCGGCGTGGTGGTGCACACCTGTAATCCCCACATTCAGGAGGCATAGGTGGTAGGATCACCGTGAGTTCGAGGCCACCCTGAGACTACATAGTGAATTACAGGTCAGCCTGAGCTAGAGCGAGACCCTATCTTGTTATTTCTCAATTTGGAATTAATTATATGACCTATCCAGAAATTTAAATTTTTTTTGTAAAGTAAATGGGCCTGCCTGGCTGTTGCACTCAGTTTTTTGTTCTTGTTTGTTTGTTTGTTTGTTTTAATTTGAGAGAAAAAGAGAGGCAAACAGAGAGAGGCAGAGAGAATGGGCACTACAGGGCCTCCAGCCACTGCAAATGAACTCCAGACACATGCGCCCTCTTGTGCGTCTGGCTTTACATGGGCACTGGGGAATCAAACTCCGGTCCTTCTGCGTTGCAGGCAAACGCCTTAACGGCTAAGCCATCTCTTCAGCCCTGCACTCAGTTTTTAGACCAAGGCACATAAGGACTCCCATTAGTGAATTGGGCTTCTTCTGCAGGACAGGGGCTAAATGGAAGCCTGCATGGTGCAGTGCTGTCGATGTCCTACAGATTCGTAGACTGGAGTAGAAAGGCAGGTTTCTTTCAGTTTTGCACTGAACTGACTAGAAGATGATGAAGGCTCTTTAGGCCTGATAGTCTTGTTTGACCTGAGACAGTAATGGGCTCATTGTGGTGCTAAATAGCACCCTGTATCTCCCTCCTATAAGTGATCAATGAGGGGGAAAGGAGTTTCAGGTGTAAGTCAAAACATTTAAAAATGTTCCTATATACACCCTTCATTAGGTGCTGTACCATTTTAGTACAAAACCAAAGAAGGAATTACAACATACAGTTTCTGTGTGTCCTTAACAACTGTGTTGGGTTCTTAGCCCCTCCAGAAGTCTGAACTGATCAAGTGGTGCCCTGATTAACACTTCATAATGTGTCTAGTTGCCATAAGGAACAAAGCAGTTTTTTCTTAATATTTCATTTATTTATTGAGTGTGTGAGAGAGAGAATGGGCACACCAGGGCCACCAGCCACTGCAAACAAACTCCAGATGCATGTGCCACCTTGTGCCTCTGGTTTTATGTGGGTACTGGGGAATCAAACTCCGGTGTTTCTGTTTTGTAGGCAAATGCCTTAACCACTAAGCCATCTCTCCAGCCCACAAAGCAGTTTTTACCTGACAGTCAAAGAATGAGAGTGTGACTCTTATACTCCTATAGGAGGACTTGGGGGAATGAACCCGAGGTGCACTGCTTTTTCTAGTAGCCTTCAAGCAACACATCTTGGGAGCTCCATTGATAGGAATATCAAGTTAATGATAGCTAGTTCTCTTTCCTGTGTTACAGGTGCTGTGACAAGAGACTGTGGACAAAAATTGACTTGAGTAGGTGTAAGGCCATTGTACCCCAAGCTCTCAGTGGCATCATCAAGAGGCAGCCAGTTAGCCTCGACCTTAGTTGGACCAACATCTCCAAAAAGCAGCTGACATGGCTGGTCAATAGGCTGCCAGGTAGGTGAGCAGCCAGACCTGCCGCTGTCCCCAGACCCAGGGGACCAGCAGGGAGCATTATACTTTGGCAAGGCTTCTTAGAATTGCTTTGGTATACTTTGGGGCAACAGTCTGTTCTGGTTGCCTTTCTACTTAATACAGTTTCCCAGGACCACTTTTAACAGCCAGTCTCCAAGACATCACTGGACACAGAATGCTTCCAGCCCTGCAGGTCTCCTGAGCATAGCAACTAAAGAGGGAACTTGAATCAGATGTTGGCTTGATCAATCTGTTAGCCCTTCAGCATTTTATGATCTCAGAAAGACAAGAGGATGCCACATGCTCTTGTATTGCTGTGGTAAAAGCTAAATAGTTGGTTTTAATACCAAAGTAGAAATTTCAATTTGGAAACATTCATTAGAATCTCTGGATTTGATCACTAGAAATCTTACTAGACTGAAAATCCACTCATTTTGCACAGATCAGCAAAGGTTTCGAATGGTTTCTTGAGCAGAATATGTTCTATGTCTTTGTTTCTATTTATTACAGGACTAAAAGACCTCCTTCTAGCAGGCTGCTCCTGGTCTGCAGTCTCTGCCCTCAGCACCTCCAGCTGCCCCCTTCTCAGGACCCTTGATCTTCGGTGGGCAGTAGGAATCAAAGACCCTCAAATTCGGGACTTGCTGACTCCACCAACCGATAAACCAGGTATGCTCTGGGCTTAACGTCTGTGTTTAGTTTAGGGTAACTTTGTCTTTGGACAGACCCCAAAACTAAGGTAGTTTCACAATGAAGCTCTGAAAGAATATGAGTGCAAGTTGTAGAAAGAGTGATGAGCCACATACAAGTGCAGGTTAACTGTTTACAAGCTACCACAAAGGAGAAAATCCATTCTGTGGGTCAGTGGAATTTTGGGGTCCAGAATCTAAGCCTGAGAAAGTCTAGCAAGGCTTCATGGTTGAAATGGAACATAAATAGCTGTTTGCCATGGTGATGCACACCTTTAATCCCAGCACTCAGGAGGCGGAAGTAGGAGGATCACTGAGAGTTTGGGGCCAGCCCAAGTGAATTCCAGGTCAGCCTTGTTTAGAGTGAGGCCTTGAAATAAATAGCTGTTTGCACAATGGTGCTGAAAATCATGAAATCATGGGATTGTGGAAAGGAAAGGAGCATTCCACACATAGCCATAAGGTGACACTAGGAAAAGAATAAAAACTTGCCTAGTTTTCTAGAAACATTTCTGTGTACTGCTCACTTGGCTGAATGTAGGGGTGGTTGTGGGTAGTTATTAACTCTTACCAAGGGGTTCTAGCTAACACATAGCTGATGCTGCTTGGGGATTTGGAGCTGAGAGAATTGAAAATCCTGAGCTGGGCTCTCCTTGTCTGTGCAGGTCAGGACAATCGCAGCAAGCTCCGCAACATGACTGACTTCCGGCTGGCAGGCCTTGACATCACAGATGCCACTCTTCGACTCATCATTCGTCACATGCCCCTCCTCTCTCGACTTGACCTAAGTCATTGCAGCCACCTTACAGACCAGTCCTCTAACCTACTCACTGCTGTTGGGTCTTCCACTCGTTATTCTCTTACAGAGCTCAATATGGCAGGTATGTTTGTTGCCTTTGTTCACACTAAGTGAGCAAGGCTTTAATTCATATTTTGGAGAGAGGGCTAAGAAAACTGAATGACAAAGGAGGGCGGGCATCTGTGGCTGTGTATTTTTTTACCTTTGTCCTCTTGGCCAATTTGCCCACAGGTTGCAATAAATTGACAGACCAGACCCTGATCTACCTAAGGCGCATTGCCAACGTCACCTTGATTGATCTTCGAGGATGCAAACAGATCACTCGTAAAGCTTGTGAGCACTTCATCTCAGACTTGTCCATCAATAGCCTCTACTGCCTGTCTGACGAGAAGCTGATACAGAAGATCAGCTAAGAGATGCTTGGCCTGTACTGAACAGGAAACCAATCTTCCCCTGCCTTCCCACCAAGGAGAGCCTCTCCCTGACCCTGCATAGGCTGTGAGGCCAGCATCACACTCCCTCTCTGCTCTCCTGTCTCTGAGCCCTTCTCTCACAGGTGGGGCAGAGAGGATGGTGGACACTAGGCTCACATACCTGCTCCTCTCCCTCCCAAGGAAAAGAGAGGAGTAGTTGATCCAAGGAGAAAGCACAGGCTGTGCTGTCCCAGTGCCTGCTCGCTTGTTCACCTGCTAGGAAGCTGGGCTCTCAGTTTGGGGCTTTGTGCATCCTTCACCTGCACTGGGCCCAGAGCCCTTTGCACCTGTGGTCCCCAATAGTGCCTGGTTTTAAGCAAACTCCAGGGAAGAAAGCAGCCCTGCCTCCATGACCAGATTCTTCTGGTGTCCGTTGAGTTTCTCCTCCGTTACACTCTCCCGGCTTTGGCAGGAGGGGCCAGCAGCTCCAGGAACCCCAGGCCTGGCAGGTCCCACTGGTGCTGTTGAGATGTCCGAAGCCTCACTCCACGTTTGTGCTAAGGAGTCCTCTCTTGTCCCTGAGTTTGATGCTGTCCAGTGCTCGTGCTCATTCACATAATGCAGTTCCCACCTTGTCCCTAATTTCCTCACTAATCTCTATGAAAGTCCTTGTTGCACTTACTGGGGCTAAAGCTCTTGAGAGGGGCTGGAACTGTACCCCCAAGGACACCTCCATTTCATTGCTACCCAGGCAGATTGTGAGACAGGTATCATCTTGTCCCGTTTCCCCCCCCTCCCCCCATGTTTCCCACTGCCCTCTTTCCATATGCCGAAACAGGGCTTTCCCAGGGTGTATGTCCTCAGAGAGAGCAGCCTGTTTTCCCCAGGCGAGGGAAACAGAGGACTAGCTGTGTCCCCCCTTCCCCTCCAAGCCTCTGGTTTAGTGTTAGCACCCTGAGCCCAGGCCTATACATCAACCCAGCAGCTCAGTGACCTGGTGCCTTTTGAAGGGAGGGGGCTATGCTTGGAAGCCAGTCACCTGCCCTTTGCTCACAGCCGTGGAAGGGGGTATGCATGTGCCTCTGTGTGTGTGGCTGGCTGAGTGTGCTACACGAGTGTGTGGAGGGAAGGGGAGCATAGTATCTCCCACTCCACTGCCCTTTGTCAAGCCCCATTCAGCTGCCCCCTTTTACTTTGCATTGAAAGGCCTGTCCAAAGATCCTCTCTCTAGGGCAGCAGAGAGCTTTTTGCACTTTAAAAAAAAAAAAAGGAAAGAAAGGTCGGAATTCTTTTGGGTCAATATTTAGAGTGTGTGAGGAGGTGCTCAGCAGCCTGTGGCAGGAGTTTATAAGTGATGGATGTAAATTTGCACTCTGCTCCCCTATCATAGGAGATTGATAGCACAGCCTTGCCCCGCCTTTTCTTCCTCTAGCCCCGCCCTGCCAGCCTTTTTCCTTAGTCCTGCCTCCGGCTTTTCTAAACTCCATTAAGAGGGGAAGGAGCCCAGGCACCATGGGTCTGAATTGTGAGCCATCCAAGGAGAGATGCCAACTACACCCTTGCCACTGCCAAAGCAGTAGAGGCAGAAGGGTTGCCCTCTCTTTGACCCTGGCATTAACCAATCTTTTTAGAAGAAACTGGGTCCTGGTGGGAGTAGTATTGTGTCTGCTTCTACCAATCTACTGATTCTTTTAGCTACACCTTGAAAACAGCAGTCTGCTCCCATGACCCTCGATCCATTCCGTTGGTCTCTAGCCCCAGCCATCTGGGGTTGAAATGTTGAGGAAATGCCAGTGACTTATTCCAGAGTGCCTCATTTAGGGGAACTTCTCTGTAAAGAACCCTGGGTATTGAGCAAAAACCTTATTAATATTATTATTAATGACCTATAATTGGAAACTTCCTACCCTTTTTTGGTTGCTCCTGTGGAAAGTATTAAAATTACTGTTTTGTCTTTCTATGAAAGGGGGGGAGGTGGAGAGACCCCTTCAGAGCAGGGATTGTGCCGGGAGAGTGCCTCTTATCTTTGGGACAGTTCATCACAGAAATTTCCAAGCTGATGGCTTGTTTTGAGTTGGTTTTATGTTTGCATTCAGGTCTGGAAAAACCAGGCATCTTTACCATGCACACATAAGTTGGTCAGCAGAACAGGGAACCCAGGATTGCTGCAAATGGACTGATGCCCTTGCTGGGTTTGACTTTTCCTTAGGACTTGTGAGGGGAGAATGGTGTCTAGAGGTTAGGGTTGGTCCTCATAGAGGAGAGGAGTGTCTCTGGGGACAGAGGACCTTTGGAATTCCATTGTATTCATACATCTGCTCTTGGCTGAGGCCTTGCCAGGAGAGCCCACCCTCAAACTGCAAGACCAGACCTCTGCCTCCATCTTTCCACATATGGGGCAAAAAACAACAAAAACCACAAAGGAAAGGAAGAAAATTTATATATATATATATATATAAATATATATATAATATAAAATCACTTGGTGATTAAAAAAAATAACTGCTCAATAAAACTCCTAAAGTCACTATGTTTAAAGGGTTTGGTTGTGTTTTATTTGTTTTTCAGAAAAAATGTAAATATATATTTTTTGTTGCTTATTTAGAGTCAATCTCCAATGTTGTGCTAAGATTTTTAAATTAAATGTAAGCATTAAGGGAATAAGTCTTAGGCTATTGAAACTGACACATTGGGGTTATTTTGGGCCAGGGAAAGAAGGAAGTTAGTAGGACTTTGTTTTCTAAAAGTTCTCTCCACTATTGGTTTTAGAAAGAGCAAGAATATCTTTCCTCTGACACATGGGAATGGGAGATATTTGTGTAATAAAAATTTTAAAAGATAAAAAAAAAACAGCCTCTAATGGGAAATATTTTGATTTTTTTGTTTTTGTTTTTAAATAAAAAAGGCTTTAAAAACAAAAACTAACCCTTTTCTGTTTTGGTGTGTGTGTGTGTGTGGGTGTGTGTGTGGGTGTGTGTGTGTGTATGAGTCATAGGTCATGCAGATGGGTGCTGGTCAAGGTCACAGAGTACTGCCTCCATTGATCTGGAGAAACACAGAACACAGGACTCAAATCTCCATATTAGCTTTTTGTTTGGTCAAAAAAGCAGCACTTAAATGTCAACTATTTTGATTAAAATTTTTGTATAGTGCTTTTACACAGGTCTAGGCCAGTGAATGTTCACAGGATTTTGACTTAGTACTTAATGTAATTACATTCTAGATAATCATGTACATAAAACAAAAAATTTAAAGCAGCATTTGGGCCCAAGAGATAGTAAAGTGCTTGCCTTATAAGCATGAGGACCTACATTTGATCCCCAGAGTCCATGTGAAAGTACTGTGCGTAATGGCCCACACTTGTAATCCTAGCACTAGGGAGGCAGAAACAGGTGGATCCTTGGGGCTCACTGGCCAGCTAGTCTAACCTACTTGGCAAGCTCCATGACAATAAGAACCTCTCAAAAAAAAGAAATGCTTGAGAAACACCACCCAAGGTCATCATAGCTCTGCCATGCATGTGAGATAAGTACCTACATAAACATGCAAAGAAAGGGGCTGGGGAAATATTCAGAGGCATTTCCCCCCATGACTGCTGCTGGTACAACTCAACCTTCAAGCCCATGGAGTATACCAGCAGTTCCACTGAGCAGCGCCCTCAAGTGGAAGGGGAGGCAGGGAGGAGGGAAAGGGGTAGCAACCCATGACTTGTTCAAAGTTTCAACTTTTAAAAGGGGGGTGGTGCTGGGGAGATGGCTTAGCGCAGGTAAGGATGCTTGCTCAGCTTCAGTTTTTCAGTACCCACGTAAAGTTAGATGCGCAAAGTGGCACATTATGTGGAGTGAGTCTGCAGTGGCAAAAAGTGCTAGGGCACCCCTCTTCCCCTTTCCTCCTTGCAAATCAACTTTTTTTCTAATGGCCTGGAGAGGGCTAGAGAGGTGGCTCAGTGGATAAAGGTACTTTCTTGAAAAGCCTAATGACCATGGTTCAGTTCTCCAGTACCCAAAGTGGTGCACACATCTGGAGTTCATTTGTAGTAGGAAGCAGCTCTGGAGCACCCATACTCTAAATTTTTTTTAAATGGAGAAATGGCTCAGCAGTTAAGAGCATGAAGACTGGAGGCCTGAGAGGTTGTACCTTCTGCACTCCAACTTAAAATCCATTCTTCCTGCAAACACCTCTTTCCTCTGACCTGGATATTTCAGGGACCTTTCAGAGGCAACATGAGATAGGGCTAAATTTGTCTTCATTAGTAAAAGCCATTAGAATGGCTCCAAAGACTGCCCTATCCACCTTTTTATATGACATCTCATCTCACAATCCTGCCCCATGGGGCAGGTGCCCACTTTCCAGGTAAGAAACATTTGACTTGGTTCAAGTGTTTCCAGTGTCAGGGCAGAGCTTGAACTCAACAACCCTCTGTGCCCTGTTAAGGTGCTTTGCCCACACTGCACTACTGTGGAACTTGGAGCTCCTCGATGCTGAAACTAGCCTTAGCTACTCCACTCCCCATCTGCCCCAGGTTTGAGGCGATGAGGACATTTCCTGATGGTGGTTGTAATGAACAATGGCTGGATGGGGATTTGGAGGGAAAGGGCCAGCTTCCTAAGTGCCCTATGCAGTCACGTAGGGTTAGTACATTAAAGGGCCTGAGCTTAGTTAGTTCTATTTTCTGAATGAGGAACCTGTATTTTTTTTTTAATCTAAAATACATATATATTGGGCTGGGTGTAGTGGTGCACACCTTTAAACCCAGTGCTAAGGAGGCAGAGGTGGGAGGATCTCTGAGTTTGAGATCAGCCTGAGACTAGAGTGAGTTCCCGGTCTACCCTGGCTAGAGTGAGATCCTATCTTGAAAGATTTGTGTGTGTGTGTGTAGTCAGCCTTCTCATTGCTTCACAGAAAACCTGACCAAAGCAGCTTGTGGAGAAATGGGTTTATTTGGCTTACATACTTGAGGGGAAGCTACAATGGCATGAGCAGAGGGTGAACACCACCTGGCCAACAGGTGGACCTACAGGAGAGTGTACCAAAAGCTGGCTATAACCCTCATAAGCCCACCCCAACAACACAGCTCCAATATCCAAACTTCCATTAGCTAGGGATCAAGCATTCAGAACATTTTTGTGGGGGACACCTGGATCAAGCCATTATTTATATGGTGTAATTTTTATATATGTATCATATATAATAAAATGTGAGCAGAGAGGGAAAGAGATTACAAAACTCCAGATGTATGTGCCACTTTTGGCATCTGGCTTTATGTGGGTACTGAGGAATTGAACTCCAGCCAGCAGGCTCTACAAGCAAGTGCCTTTAACCACTAAGCCATCTCCCCAGCCCTATTCTTTATGACACTGGGGACTGAACTCAGGGCCTTGCACATAGTAGGTGCACTAAGCTATAGCCCGAGTCCTTTTTGTATTCTTTTATTCTGAGACAGGCAGGGTCTCACTAAGTTACCCAGGCTGGCCTCAGATTCACTTGGTAGCCTAGGCCTTACTTAAACTTGAAATCCTCCTGCCTCGACCTCCCCAGTACTTGGGATTACAGGCCTTTAAATGGTTCTGGTGAGGTAACAAATGTACTCCAGATAACAGTGGTTATTCAACAGACCATCCCACCTAATACTTCACAACTAGTCAGTAATCCTCAAAACAGTCCAGCAAGGCCAGGCTCACAAAAGATTGAGTATCTTGGCCAGGTCAGTAAATTAGTAGGAGACACTTAGGAACTGGCCCAAGGTCCTGCTACTGCATCCTGCCTCCATGACAAGTAACAGCAACCACAGAGTAGGGGACCATGAGACTGTGAGTGAAACACAGGCCAGTTGGAAGTGTCAAGACACAAACGACACCACTAGGAACAACACCTCTAGGAACACAGTGATTGTGGAGCAGCAGACTTCGGCTCAGGGGAAGGTCTGGGACTTTGTGACTTTCTGGAGGGTCCCAAGGAAAGGCACTATTGCTGAGAGGCAGGTAGTGAGGAAACTGGTGTCTTGAAGCCCTGCTGGGTCCCTGTACTGTGTTTGGAGGAGCTAGGTAGGACCCGCATCTTGGTGGGAACCTCTTTATAACTGCTCCCTTCCTTCCTCAAGGCTTCCTCAGTGTCTGTTACAGACACTGATTAGGGTGACTGGGACCCAAAGGTAACCAGGAGTGTCCTTGAACTTGTACTTTCAGACAAGCTCCACTTACCTCTTTTGCCTTACCTGACTCCCTTGAGTGAGAGGTGTCTTACTAGAGTTCAAACCTAATCCTGAAACTGATTGGTCAAAGACCAACCAGCTGTCTCTCTGGCTCACCTGGCCCACAGATACACTCACCTAGAGAAGGAAGTTCGTTCTCTTTTCCCTATGGCTGCTCAGCAGAGAGGCATCTAAATCTCCAGGCCTAGGTAAGGCCCCCTCACCACAGCCAGAGAGGGCTCAGGTGGTGAGGGGGCTCAGGGTTCTTTCCCATATGAGCCATTTTTTCCTCATGATGGGAGTCTTCATATCTTAGAACCTCCCCCATGTGCTCTCTCCTCACTAGTGGCTGGAGATCTCTCTTTTCTTTTTAAATAAAGTCTCCCACTATACTTTATCCTGTGGTGGTCTATAATTTGAATTCTTTAATTTTATAGAACAAGAATACAGGTACTTTTAAGGTACATTGTAATCAGCTAGAAAGCCCAACTTTCTGGGAACCCCAGATCTCCCGTTAAGTGTTCCACATGCCTGAAACACTCATTTCATTCCCCTGAAACTGCCTCCACTCCTGGTTCTGAGGAAAACATCCTTCCTTCCAGGTTTTCTTGACTTCTCCTAAGAATGTTCCTGGGATCCCAGTAGCCTGCACAGTGAAAACTTAACAAATGTCAACAGTTGCCTGGGCTAGAGCGAGACTCTGCCTCAAAAAAAAAAAAAGTCAACAGTTACTATGTATAGTTTGCTTATAAATTCACTATTGTCTCATCCTGTTTTGGGTTCCCAAGAGACTTAGTGAACTGAAACAGATGAATGGACTTGGCAAATGGCTCACTGGGTAAAAAAACACTTCTCCCACAAGCATGAGGACCCGGGTTCAAATCCCAAACACCCATGTAAAATGTCAGGCACTGTCATCGAAGTGCCGGAGATGCAGAGACAGGAAATCCCTGGGGCTTACTAGCTAACTACCTGCCTCAGTGAGCTTTAGGTTTACAGAGAGAGCCTATCTCAAAGGTAAGGTGGACAGCAATAGAGGAAGATAAGCCCATCATTTACATCACCTACACAGGTGTGTCTACACACATATGAGCATGCATGCACATCACACATACATATACATGCACACTCCCAGCAGCCCAGCTAAAGGTTGTCAGCATCTGACACCCATGTCATGGGGGGGGGCTGTCCATTTGAGGCAGCAACTTCTAGACTACCCAGTGAGATCACTCATCAGTTAAAAGTGCTTACCTGCAAACCTGCCAGTCCAAGTTCAATTCCCAAGCACCCTCAAAGCTGGATGCAAAGTGGCACATGTGCCTGTAATCCCAGCATGCCTATGACAATGGGAGGAGCATCAAGAAGTTCACAGACAGCTAGAGTGGCACACACAGTGGCAAGAACAAGGGAAGCCAAATGTGGTGATGCACACCTTTATCCTCTGGTGGTCTATAATTTTAATACTTAACTCCGGAGACATAGGTAGGAGGAATGCTGTGAGTTCAAGGCCACCCTGAGACTACATAGTGAATTCCAGGTCAGCCTGGGGCTAGAATTAGACCTTACCTTGAAAAACCATCTCTCTCTCTCTCTCTCTCTCTCTCTCTCTCTCTCTCTCTCTCTCTCTCTCTCTCTCTCCATATATATATATATAAAATGTCAAATGGTCCAAGAACATAACTCAATGGTAGAAAGCTTGCCTAGCATTACACAATGCTAGATTCAATCCCCAATACCACAAAAATAAATTTAAAAAGGGTTGGCCTCTCCCACCTTTCCTCTGTCCTCCTTTCCTGTTCCCCTATGCACATCACACATTACAGTCTTTTCCAGGTTACTTGGAGATACATTTTTGGACTTTTCTTCTCCACTAGACTGGGGATGTGGCAGGCTGAGCAAGTGACTGCCATGTGGGAAAAAGTGGCCAGTCCAGGTGAGGGAACTGTAAAGTCAAGGCTATAGACATGGAAATGGACTAGGCTTGTTCAAGTGACAGAGGAAGACGACAGAGACTGAAGAGCAGAGGGTGAAGGATGAAGCCAGACTCTGAGATCTGGCCACAGGAAGGGGTATGCATTATCCTGACAGCAAGAACAGTCACTGGAGATGGGCCTTAATTCAGGCCATGAAAGCTGAAGTGAAGAGGCAGGGAGCAGGAGAGGATGTTGGTGTGGGCATATGGGCCAAAGATGGTGGGGACCTTGGAACAGGGCTTTAGTGGGCAAACTTCAGAGACAGACATGGAGACCAGGACAGAGCAGGGAAGAGATGAACTGAAGAAGACTCCTATGGTTTAGGAAAAGGGAGGCTGTAGGGAGGTGGGAGAGGAGCAGGTTGGAAGGGTTGGGGGGTAAGAGCAGGAGTAGTGTGGGCCGTACTGAGTTTGCACCACCTGTGAGTCACCAAGCAGAGACTCCAAGTATGATGCATCCAGATGGGCAGAAACGGGCTCCTGTCCTCAGCATTCCCCGCATCCTGGTCCCAGCTCAGTGCCAGAAAAAGGTTCCTTGAAGGGAAATGACTGAAGCTGGTTTGAAAGGTCTTTTACAATTGACCTTCTAGACACCACCAGAGGGCAGCACCATCTCAGAGCCCAGCCTCCTGGGGTCCAAGGAGTTTCCTGAGAGTTTGAGACTTGGTGCTTTCTCAGGTCCCAGGAATCCATGAGGGTGCCCTGTAGACCAGCTCTCTGGACGGAGGAGGCCTGGGTGGGGCTGCGGATCTGGACTGTGTGTGGGATGGCTCATCTGGCCTTCCAAGTAGTGAAGGGGAGGGACAGCTGGCATTTCCAAGCCTTCATGGTCTGAAAAGTTCTCCAGGAATAAACAGGAACCTCCAGGTGTGGAGGTGCACACCTTTAATTCCAGCATTAGGGAGGCAGAGGTAGGAGAATCACAGTGAGTTGGAGGGCACCCTGAAACTACTTAGTGAATTCCAGGTTAGCCTGGGCTAGAGTGAGACCCTACCTTGAAACACCAAAAATAATAATAATTATTATTAATAAATAAATATTTTTAAAAATTTTTCAAGCAGAGAGATAGATGACAGAGAGAGAGCACCAGGGCCACCACCCTGTGGTTCTGGCCTATGTGGGTCCTGGGGAATTGAACCGGGGGCCTTAGGCACTGGAGGCAAGTGCCTTAACCCCTGAGCCATCTCTCCAGCCCAATAAATATTTTTAAAAAAAGAATTGTTCCAAAAAAAACCCAGGCCAGTGTGGGGCTGTATTCACAGCCCTCAAGAGTCAGGACAGGACAGGGTTGGGAGGTTAGAGGCATCTGGTCCTACTGTGGCACCTGGTTCTGTTCTGTTCCAAACTCTATGTGCTCTTAGAGAGCACTCACTTGGTCACTTATCAAACATTGATGCCTTTCTGGATTTGGTCCTGATGTGGGCAATGCAGGTTAGAGACGAACCACAGAACATCAATTACAGTGGGAGACAGTGAGTAGTCCCCCCCCCCAATATATCAGCATTTCTAACATCTGGGTGCATTTTCCAATCGATGTAGATATGCAATGGCGTGTTATCTTCTACCACACACATAGATACAACATACACATGCTAAAACTTGAAATAATGCATGATGTATTGGATGATTATTTTTTTTTTTTTGAGGTAGGGTCTCACTCTAGCTCAGGTTAACCTGGAATTCACTATGTAGTCTTACGCTGACCTTGAACTCACAGTGATCCTTCTACCTCTGCCTCGGGAATACTGGGATTAAAGTTTTGTAGCACCAAGCCCGACCACTGGACCTCACTCTTTAGCCCAGGCTGGTCTCAAACTCATGGTGATTTTTCTACTTCAGCCTCCCGAGTCTTGCTTGGATTAAAGGCATAGCCATCACACCTGCTTTGATGATATTTCAAGTCAGCCAACAGAATTTGGAAGGTGGTGTGGGTGCATATGTGCATGGTTGGGATCAGGAAAGGCTAACTGAAGAAGGTGGATCAGAAAGAATGAGCAGGAGGTGGCCAGAGAAGAAGGCACACTGAACACCTTCCAGGCTCACAACATAGCAAAGCCCCAGAGAACTGATGGAGAGACGAGGAACTCCAGGTAAGCAAACCAAGCTGGAGAGGGCCAGCTCTGTCACGCAAGCCAAGACTTTCAAGCTTTCAGGTTAAAGAGAAGGTTTACCTCATCTGCCATGGGTAGCAGAGGGTAGGGGTTCAGATGTCCCTTAAAGTCCTTTACTCTCAGCGGGGCATGGTGGCGCACGCCTTTAATCCCAGCACTCAGGAGGCAGAGGTAGGAGGATCACCATGATTTCAAGGCCAGCCTGAGACTACAGAGTGAATTCCAGGTCAGCCTGGGCTAGAGTGAGATCCTACCTCAAAAAACAAAAACAAAACAACAACAAAAAGTCCTTTACTCTCAGAAGCCCTGGAGGACCTAGAGAGTTGTTGCTTGGTGGTAATCGGGTAGAAACTCCATGACATCTAGATTTGGGGACACCATTCTGATCAAAGCCTGCATCAGGGCCATGATAAGATCCTGAGATGTGAACAGGTTAAAAGGATTCTCAGGAGGCCATGGTGATAAAATAGGGAAGAAGGGAGGTTCAGGAAAGGGTCAGGGAGATGAAGCTTGGGGTTCTGACTTGGGTTTCTGGGAGTGTCATCCACTAAGACCTTGCCATCTCTGATTTGCTCTGATTCGAGGGGTAGGGACCTTGCTTTGCAGACACATGAACTGACACAAGGATTGAGTTGTATGTATTCAAGGCTTGTGGGGAAGGAGTACAGCAGTGACTGTGCCTATCTTGGAAGTCAGAGAGGTACTTTAAGAGAGGGGCATGATTTTATTTTTCTTGAGAGAGGGTTGAGGCAGGGTCTCACTGTAGCCCAGGCTTGCCTCTCTTCTCTCTCTCTCTCTCTTTCTCAAGGTAGCGTCTTGCTCTAGCCCAGGCTGACCTAGAAGTCACTATGTAGTCTCAGGCTGGCATCAAACTCACAATAATCCTCCTACCTCAGCCTCCTGGTATAAAAGGTATGCATCATCTTGAGTGGGTTTTTTTTAAAGAATTACTTATTTTTTAAAAATATTTTATTTATTCATTTTCAAGCAGAGAGATAGAGAAAGACAGAGACAGAGAGAGCACCGAGGCCACCACCCTGTGGGTCTGGCCTATGTGGATCCTGGGGAATTGAACCTGGAGCCTTAGGCACTGGAGGCAAGTGCCTTAACCCCTGAGCCATCTCTCTAGCCCTTAAGTGGTTTTTTTTTGGTTTGTTCTTTTTTTTTTTTTTTTTTGAGGTCTCACTATAGCCCAGGCTGGCCTTGAACTCTCTATGTAGCTGAGGATGACTTTAAACTTTTGATCCTCCTGCCTCCATCTTCCAAATACTGGGGTTACAGTAATGCACACTGAACCTGGCAAGAGGAGCATTTGAGATGGGGTACTGTCTCAAGATACACAACTCCCCCCTCTCTGAGTAGGCAGAGTAAATTCTCCCTGCTGGGCAATTCTTATACCCTCCCAGAGGGACTGGGAAAGGTTTGATCCCCAAGTGTTAAAATCCTCCTGAATGAGCCTCTAGATGGCAAGGAGCATAGGGAAGGACACAGTCAGTGTGCTGGTTGAAGACCTGAGTCTATCCTGATTGTCAGTGAGGGTTCTGGGGCCAGAACTGTGTTTGGAGCAGGAGGGCTGGAAGTAGGGGCTGGGGTACACTGGAGTTGGCTTCTTGATTCCCTGAGAAGGGTTCTGTGTCAAGGAATGGCTATTCAGAGTTCTGGGTATTGGGTCTAGACAAAGGTCCCAGTCCAGGTCTGCGATCTGATCTCAAGCCAGGGTCATGGTAGTGGTTTGGATTTGGGGTTGGAATCCAGGTTGGGCTAGTAACTAGGTTCCACCGAAGGTTATGGTCTAAAGTCTGGGTCTCAGGTTCTAATGGAGTAAGGACTGTAATCCAGGAGGGGTCATAGTTGAGGTCTGGCCATGGAGTCCTTGCTCCAGGGTTGTGTTTAGTCTGAATTTGGAGTCCTGTTTGGAGTTTGAAGTCAGGATTGTCTTCCAAGTTCTGGTGGCAGGTCATGACTGTAATGTCCGAAGTCGGGGGGGTCGCAGAAGTCTGAGTCTGGGGTTTGGGGGAGTGTCCATCCCCCCTGAGTCTGGGGTTTGGGGAGGGCTCCTGTCATGATCCACGTCTGTGATCACCGCAGGTCTGACCGTGGACTTGGCACCAGAGATGCGATCCCAGTCTGGGTCTCGGCTTGGGTCTGGGGTCCCCCTCGGTCCCCCGCGGGTCTGGCGCGGCCTCCAGGGGGCGCCGCCGCCCGCCCGCGCCTCGTCCGCCGGGCTCGGCCCCTCGCCGGCTCGCTGGCGCTGTGCGCGGCAGGCGGGGCCGGAGGCGGCGGCGGCTCCGGGGCGCGGGCGGGCGGCGGGCGGCGGGCGGCGGCGGCGCCCCGACTGTAGTCCCGGCGGGAGCGGAGCGCGAGCCGGGCCGGGCCCGAGCGGGCGCCATGGGGCGGCGCCGCCTGTAAGCGGCGGCCAGCGGAGAGCCGCGGGCGCCCCGAGTCGGGCCAGGCGGGCGGCGGCGGCGCCGAGGCCGACGAGCCGCGCGGGCCGGGCCGGGCCGGCCGAGCGAGCGGGAGCGGAGCGGAGCCTCCGGCGGCGGCGGGAGGAGCAGCGCCGCCGCCGCCAAGATGGCCGACCTGGAGGCGGTGCTGGCCGATGTGAGCTACCTGATGGCCATGGAGAAGAGCAAGGCCACGCCGGCCGCGCGCGCCAGCAAGAAGATCCTGCTGCCCGAGCCCAGGTGAGCCGGCCCGCGCCGCGACCCCCGCCCGGCCCCGCTTCCGCCCGCGGCCACCCGGCGCCGGCCCTCGGGACCCCTGATGCCCGGGCGTCCGAGGCGCCCGAGCCCCGCTCCCAGCCCCGCTTCCTGCACCCGCCGCCGGCCTCCTGCTGTCTGTCAGCCCCCTACCGCCGCCTCTTCCCTCGGGGGCTCGGCGCTGCCCTCCATCCTCCGCGTCCCTTGGGATCCCCTTCCCTGGGCCTGCCTCTGTTTACCCTTTCTGTCGGACCCTATCACCCCTTCTGCTGCCTCTGTTCCTGGAACCCCCCTCTCTTTGGGGGTGGTGGTGGGATTGACTAGCTCCATCCACTCCCCTCAGAGTGGGCTACACTTGTGCGGGTTTTTTTTTTGGGGGGGGCAATGATTCTACTGGACTCTTGCCTTCCCTTCTGGTGGGGTCAATGCCCTGGACTTGGGTTTGAGAGTGCCTTCTGAGGACCATGGTGTGGTGGGTATCCGGTCCTTGGGGGTTGCACTCGAGTGGGGAAATCGCCTTTTCCACCCTCTTCACTGCATATGGTGCCCGGTTGGGTGCTTTTGACCAGGTGACATCCCAGAACACCCACAACAGCTGGACCATGCCGCCACCTCTCTGTGAGACAACTGATGTCATTGCACCTAGTATCAAAGTTTAAACTGCTCAGGATGTGGGTACAGAAGCAGACAGGATGGGAGGGGTAGCTGGGTGTCTTGTCCCACATCTTTATGGCAAATAGAGTGTCATCCCAGTGTTTGAACAGCCCTGGAGCCAGGGGGTGGATGGGACAGGTGTAGTTTTGTAACTATGGAATGAGGGGGCAAGCCAAAGCTTCGGAAGTGAATGGCCTGTGTCTGCAGTCACCCAAGTAATTCATGGTGGAGCCTGGTTACCACATCAGGGATTCCAGCTTCTAGTTCTATGTTTTGGCCATTGCCTCAGGGTGGTCTGGATGTCCTGCATCTGGGAGAGCAGATGTATCCACCCACCAAGATCCCTTTTGGTGGGTGGTGAAGGCCAGTCCCAGCAGCCCCTTGTGCATGCTGGTGCCTCAGCTGCCAGGGATTGGTTCTATCCTCACAGCCATGGCCTTATCATGGGACTTTGGGCAAGTCCCTTCCTGTTTCTGGTCTCGATTTTCTCATCTGAGAAATGTGGATGGTATGAAATAGGCCATTGGTAACCTCAGTCTTTGGAGCAGGCAGGGCAGCTGTAGGGGTGCCCATGCGCCTCTCACTGGGCCCCTCCTCTGGTGGCTGCTCATTGGGTTTCGGATTGACTGAGTTACCAGGCCTAGAAGAGGAAAATTGGTGTGCATTTAGAAAAGGCCGTTGGGGGCCCCTTTATTTTCTAAGACATTTGCAGTCAGATTTCTCAAAACAGGAACCAGACTGGGTATTAGCTGGGACTGTCCAGGGGCAATAACAGTTAGGACAAAAATGAGTTCAGAAATGACAAAGCCAGGAGGAAAGAAATAGGGAATTAAACTGCACACTCTTTTTGTTGGCTACAGGAGGCTCTCCTGCAGTTGGGAGGTCTGCAAAGTGTGAGGTGGGGCCCTTCTGGAACTCTCTGTTTGGATAATCTCTCCCCAGAATGCATCACTCCTAATGGGCCCCACCTTAGGTCGGCTCTGCAGGCATGTTGGAACCCTGAGAAACAAGCCATTCCTCTTTCCTCGTGTCCTTTCTGTTGGTGGTAGTGATGATGTGATAGGAATAAGAATGGAAATTATAATTATTTATTATTTATTTTGACATCTGTCATCTCAGTTGATCCAAAACCCAATGTGTGAAATTGGCAAGGCCATGCCTCTCTAGTTGCTCAACAATACCAGGACTGGGTGATGTCTGCCTGTGAGTAGGCTGGGAGACACCACAGGTTTTGGTACAGGTCACCATTAGTAGCCTGTCACTGAGTCAATTGCTCAATCTGAATGGCAAAGGTCCTCTAACACGGAACACAGTGCTCAGCATTAGTACCAGTACTCAGGCCAGGGAAGGACCCTGTCACCCTGAAGTGGTGCCACCTTGGGCTTGCAGTTCTCCTGTTCTTTTTTTTTTTTTGTTTGTTTTTTGAGGTAGGGTCTCACTTTAGCCCAGGCTGTCACTATGGAGTCTCAGGGTGGCCTTGAACTCACTGCGATCCTCCTACCTCTGCCTCCCTCCCGATTGCTGGGATTAAGAGTGCTGGGATTAAAGGTGTGCGCCACCACGCCCGGCTAGTTCTCCTGTTCTTGAAGCCATCATTCTTTGCACAACCTTTGGGCAGACTCCTCCTGCCCTTGAAAGTGATTATGACCATGTCTCACATTTGCAAAGGGCTTTAGACTTCATTTTATCCTCTTCACAGCTACTGTGGGAAGCTGGCCCAGCAGGTGGTATTTTCTCCTCCCTCCCAGACTCCCCACCCCACACACAGACACACTTACCAATCAAGGTCTTAAGATTTGAGAGAGGAGGAGACCTCCCTGGTCACACAGGAGACCTAGGATTGGTTAGAACTTAGATCTTTGGAGCCCTGGCAAGGCCATACTCTTCCTTGCTGTTCGTTTCCTCTATCTACCCCCATATAACCAGTTTTTGGAATGGGCTGGCTGGCACCCCTTGCCTGGGGAGCTGTGGGTCTGAAGTGGTGGCCTGGAAGCAGCAAGGCAGCCTCCTGATCCCATCAGCTGCCACTGTATACAAGGCCCAGCCCCCTTGCCATTGGCTGAAACAGAACCAGGCTGCCTTGGCAAAGCTAGTGTGCAGCTCCATGCCAGTGGTCCATCAGGTATAGGGTTCTGTCTTCCCCATCATGAAGTCAGGGTCAGAGAGACAGGCCATGGTTTGTCCCTGTGCCAGGGTGCCAGTGGGAGTTGTTCCCACCTTGAGGTGGGCCATCTTGGCAGCCTCACTGTGGCTGGTGCCCAGTGTTGTGGCTTGGCTGGGAGCTTGGCTGGCATTACAGACCTGATTTCCCAGGGCTGGGGAATGGGAACAGTTGGGCATCATGCCACTGTCACTTGGCACTGGGCCCTTCCCTTCTGTCACCTAGAGAATCTGAGGAAACAGACCCATTCCCCAACCTTCTCGCTGTAGGAGGAGGAGGTGTTGTGTGGCTGGAACAGAAGACTAGCTCGTCACCCTTACAGCACTCACATGGAATCCAGGCACATCTCTTCTCCTAGCTGGGCCTGCCTCAGTTTCTGCTTTCGTGAAAAGAGTAGGCTGTTCCTCTGTGGATGGCTTCCTCGGGCTCCTCCAGCTCAGGGACTCCATGGTCTGGGCCCCTCTCCGCCTCCCTTCCCGGCAGCCACTGCTGTCTTGTAATTATCGTCATTTGCTTAATATGACCACTGAGGCCTCATGTAATTAATCTCTGGGTTCCTGATTGAGGAGCCCTGCCTAGGCCATCTCAGGAGGTGTACCTGCCCTCCTGGGTGACAACGGCAGCAAGTGGGAGCCTGCTGCCGGGTGCCTCTTGCAGCCTCCTGTTCCCTTGGCTATTTTCTGGTCCCTCCCCCACCACAAGCTTCCTCTGTTGCCTGCCTCTTGCTGGCTTCCCAGTCTCCCCAGACCCTGCCATTCTTCCTCCACTAGCTACTTCTTCGTTCCGTTCCGGTTAACTCTTCCTGTGGCCAGGACTTCCTGCCTTGATGCGGTGGGGGAAGGGGTGCTGAGAAAGCTTTTGCCGGGCTTCCTCCCTCCACTTCTCCATCAGTAGCAGAAACCCTGCTGGCTGCCAGCTTTTATCCCTTACCAGAACATTCTACTCCAGTAGCTGAGTTCTCCCCCTCCTACCCCTGAAAACAAGATTATCTTTTCGGCAGTCCCTCCCTGTGGGCCTTTGAAGCGTCTGCTGCTCCCGGGAATGGCTCCGGGAATGGCTCTCTGGGATGCCTTTTCCCATCTGTCCTCTGCAGAGCAGGCACTCTTGGATTTGCCATTAAGTCTCTCACTTGTTTCACTCAGTAAATGGATTGAAGGGAGTATGAGCACTGCAGGTTGGGATGGGTGCATGGGAATCTGGGCTCTGTCAGCCTAGGAATGATGTGTCCTATTAATCTACCCTAGTAGTAAATTCCTGGTGACGTCAGGTGCAGGCACACTCCTCTCCGCAGTAGCAGCAGCAGCAGCAGCAGCAGCAGCAGCAGCAGCAGCAGCAGCAGCAGCAGCAGCAGCGTCTCCTTATGCTCAGGTCTCTGTGTGCAGGGAGGCTGGGCCCTGGGAGCTCAAGTGGGTTGCTTCCAGGACATTGTGGAACAAACAGCAGGAGCCAGGAACACGTGATGGTTTGTAAGGAATGTATAGCCTCCATCATACCTGCTCTTTCTTTGGGGGGAGTCCTACACGTCACTGGCTCCTAAGGCCATTTCCTCCTCTGGACTGTTAGGCTCAAGTTAGTTCTAGTTTATTTCAAATGAGGTCCCTGAAGTGAGACATTTGGCAGCAGAGTTTTCTGAAATGATGTCTCTTCTCTGCACAAAGGCAGCATTGGTGCTCCAAAAGTGGGTTCTGGGGTAAAACTGGGGTCAGTTCTCTGTCGGTAGAATTGGAATGGGGGATGACCCTCGCTCAGGAACTTCAGGGCAAGGACCCCTGAAAGTGTGTTCTTTGTGAATGCTCACAGGGTAGATTGCAGATCATCTTGTCCTGATGGGCAGTAAAGCACAGAGCGCCGTGTTGGTATCATCTGCGTGATGTCTGATAATACAACTCAGGTGCTGTGTGTGCTCAGCACTGATCATTGTTGTCCTTCCTTGGCCAAGGGCTTGCTCTAGACTTGGCGGTGGTGATTGATCTTTCCCATTTGGTAGTGGCCCCATCAATGAACTCTGAGAATACTGGCAGCTCTAGGGAGCATCATCAAGAAAAATTAATAAGAAGCCCCAGGGGACTTCCTCCTGCTGTTGCCACCTCTGTGCCAGGTTTCCTGGAAATGCCACAGGAGAGTGGCCTCAGCTATAGCCACAGGCTTGTTAACTGTCACCTCCCAGAGTGTGGCGGGTTCCAGTATGTCTGCACCAGACCTGCCAGCCTGGAAGCCTCTAGCCTCTGCTCCAGCTTGTACTAGCCTGAGATGTCATAGCATTGACATCACTCACACGAAGGACACCTGAACCATGGTGTTTGGTTTGCCAGATGCTAGCCATGGCTCCTTCTAGCCTGCTGGGCTGTATGCTTGCATTTCTTTCAGGCCCTGATGTAGTGGAGGGGAGGCATCAGGGACAAGGCTGGACACAAGTCAAGTCCTCTCAGACCCCTACCCAGCACTGTCCCAGAGGCTGAGAGGAGGGTGGAGGATCCTGGCTGAGAGGCATTTTTCAGGGACACTCTGGATGTTTCCTTTGTTGTTGACCTCTGGGTCAGTGACACTGTAGATTGTGTGTGTGTGTGTGTGTGTGTGTGTGTGTGTGTGTACACGCATGTGTGGATATGGGTGCACATGTGGAGATCAGAGGACAACCTCCAGTTGCCTTCCGCCTTATTTGAAGCAGGGTTTCTTGTTTACTGCTGTACATGCCAGGCTAGCTGACCCGTGAACTTTCTGGGGATTCTTCTATCTTTGCCACTCATTTTTTTTGACCCTGCAAGCTCTCCCAGTCACACAGCTTCATTCCCTGATCCTGTTTGGAAGCCACTGTGAGGGCCCAAACCAACTTGCTAGGCCACTAGACCACAGTGTGGGACTTGCTCTCCTGAACCACATGGTACAGAAGGTACTGGAAGACCTCCCCTCTCAGGCACTACCCCTTCCCTGCCTGCTGTCCTGCCACTCGTCACTGTACTAGGAGAGAGGAAGTGCCCTTCTTCCCACTAGGCTCAGGCTACTGTCAACCCTGGAAGCACCCTAGCAGCTGGGGGTGCTGGCAGTAGGGGGGACAGCTGGGCAATCATTCTGGCACCAAGCCTCTCAGTGCCAAGGTGCCCTCAGTCTTTGGGCAGGCAAGTATTGGACTCCATGGTGGACCCTCAAGTGGAGCCATGGGAGCATGTGAGGTTGCTCTGAGGCCCAGAAGAGCAGCAACCACTCTGCTTGGTTCCCACTCCTGTTTGTGGCTAGTGCTTTACCCCCAGGAGGCTGTCTGCACACAGCCCTTTTCTCTGAGGCCAGGACAAGTGTGAACAGAGACCCAAACAAGGCCAGTTAGCATAGGGTCACATTCTAGAAGGAAGGGTGCATGCAGTTAGCGGTGGGGTGCTGCAAGTGAGGCCTGGGCAGCTTTGTCTCATGGCTCAGGAGAGAGGACAGGAGCTGACATTAGACACCAAGCCTGGCACCTCAGGAGCATCCTCTTCTCCTTAGACCTCTCAGGCTTTCAGCATTGCCTTAACACTTTTTTGTTTTGTTTAAAAAAAGGGGGGGGGGACTGAACATTGAAAGTTTTTGACTTGTCTGAACCAGTGTTGTACCAACACACCTATAATCCCAGGTCTGGGGAAGTCCAGACAGGAGGATGGGAAGTTGAGACAGGAGGATCACTGTGAGTTCAAGGCCAACCTGGGCTGTAGTGTGAGTTCTAGGTCATCCTGGTCTAGAGTGAGACCCTCCCACAAAACAAACAATATAATAAATAAAAATAAAGGTTGTGATTTGACCTCCTGGGGGTAGGGTGAGAAGTGTTGTTTGGAGCCTACCTTGGGTGTCCTTCAAACTGCCAGGGCACTGAGGGCTCTCCTCCAAAGTGACAGGAAACTCTCACTTTATAGCCCAGGCTGGTATCAAACTCAATGCAGTCTGCCTACCTCAGCCTCCCAACTGCTGGTATCACAGGCATGTACCACTGTGACCAGTGACTGGTTCACTTAACAACCCAGATGGGACCTTGAGAACCACATGTCTTGAGATGTGGGGTTGTTGGCCTGGATGGGGATAGGGGTGCTGCTGTGTACATGTCTCTTCTCTGGGCACTGGCAACCTCGGGGAGTGGGTACTGGAGACCCTCCTGAACCAGCCCACACTCAGCACTCAAGCTTCCTTGCCATCTACCAGCCCCACAGGAATAGACAGGAAACCCTAAAGTTGCCACTTTGGGGGCCTTCCTTTCAAGGACTCTGCTCAGGCCTGAATTCGTGTTTGGTTTATGGGGCGGGGGTGTTTATTTTAAAAAGGCTTTCTTTCTTTTTAAGGAAAAAAATGAAGTGCTGTGGGCTTGCAGAATGCTGTGGCCATCTTACCAAGCCCATCTCCCCACTGGGGACCTTTCTGAATCTATTTATCAGCTGCTTTGTGCCACTTGGCAGTAAGTAGTGGTGGCTCCCTATCCTTGAGTGAGCATGCCCTTGGCAAAGCTGCCCATTTTGCCTTTATCCAGGAAGCCAGTCTAGGATCAGGAGACCATCCCCGGGAAGCCCATGGCCTCTGTTCCCCGAGTCTTGCCCAGCTTCTGACAGGGTTCCCCTTGACAGCTGGGATCTTTGCCTATCTTCTGCATCTACCTGTCTACACCTCACACCTCATCAGCACCTGTCCTTGCCTATCTGACCCTCCGCTCCTCTGGAAGATTGACATGGTGCTGTATATATATTCTTTCTCTCCCTCTTCTCACATCCCCTTCTCTGAAACAAAATGTGCCAAAGAATCAGGTGTGGGAGCAGAGCACTCAGGCCAGAGAGTGGGGTGGTGAAGCTTTTAGCCTCCTGGGCTCCATGTCCTGTTCACTGCTGCTGCTATATCTCTCAAAACTGCCAAACCCTGCAAGCCTTGACAGCTCAGTATCCTGTGCCAAAGGCTTCCAAGGCTAGTCTCAGTCTCACTAAGCTGCCCAGGTTAGTCTCAAACTCAGCAATCCTGCCTCAGCCGTGTGAGCCACCGTTCTGGGTCGGATCTTTCTCAGTCTCAGGTTTTCTCTGAGCTCCTGCTGCATGCACAGTGCCTGTGAGACTTGGTTCTGTTCTGTTTTCTGAATCTGAGTCCCTTGAGGCTAGGGGAAGCATGTTGATTGCAGCTGGTAGATATTCACCATTGGTGTGTGGTACTCAGGAGAAAATATACCAGCATGGGTGAGGGGCACATGTGGTCTCAGTCGCCCTAACAGTTTGCAGAGAATGGCCTTGTGCTTCCAGAGCAAAGAACCAGCTCTTAGACAGCAGCATGGGGGCCTCTGGGAATCTGGGCCCTGGGTTGGGAGAGTAGGAGCCTAGGGTCTCAAAGGCTTGCCTTGATCATCAACACCCTGTTTCCTGTGGGAGACAACATTTGGTGGACTGGTGGTATCTCCCAGCCTCCCAGGGTAGGGAGCAGGCGAGGGGTCAAGCTTGAGGATTGTGCTCTAGACAGCTCTGCATGATTTGCTATCTTGAGAGGCCTTTCCTGAGGAAGTGCCCGATGGCAGCTAGATCCTAGGAGGGCCAGATCTAGAGTCCAGATTCTTGCTACTACTCTTGATCAGAGCCACCATCTTTCCCAAAGCCTGGAAGCTCACCATGTGGGCTCAGCCAGGTGATTTCCCCTCATGCCACCCACAGCCCAACACCTAGACTACCTTCCCCTGACTGAATGTCATCTGTGTGAGCTTCTTCCATGATGACCCAGTGTGG
>PVHP010007302.1:0-56802 GCA_004024765.1 Zapus hudsonius | reverse complement strand
GGCTGGAGAGATGGCTCAGCAGTTAAGGCAATTGCCTCCAGTGCCTAAGGCCCTGGGTTCAATTCTCCAGTACCCACATAAGCCAGAACCACAAGGTGGTGGCCCTGGTTCTCTCTCCTCTCTCTCTCTCTCTCTCTCTCTCTCTCTCTCTCTCTCTCTCTCTGTATCTCTGCATGAAAATGAATAAATAAAATATTTTTTAAAAAGTATTTGCTATCTTTTTCTCACACTGGAATATTATCTTATTTTTTTTGTTTTTCCATGTAAATTTTCTTCTAAAGCAAAATAATAATTTGTGTTATAACTTTTTTTTCTCATATGTTATAGACTGCTCAGAAGTGCTTATTGACTCAATGAATTAGTTCATGACTCAACAAATTATGACTCATGGGTCAAATCTGGCCCACCACCTGGTTTTCAGAAGAACACCGAATAAAAATGATGGTTACATTTTCAAATGGTTGGAGAAAAGGAATCAAAGTAGTAAAATTTCATGACATGTAAAATTTATAGAAACTTCATATGTCAATGTGCATAAAGTTTTATCAGGACACAGCCATTCTCAACTTGGTATTATCTATGGCTGCTTTCATATAACATGGAGACCATGTGCTCTGAAAAGCCTAAAATAGGCAACTGTCTGGCCCTGTAAGACAACATTACAAACCCTGGATCCAGTCAATAAACGTTCATTATTTTCCCAAGATAAACTTCATTGTGTTCACATTTCAGAAGAAATTGAACATTTTAAGAAGCTTCCTCTTAGCCATGGCCAGAGAAAATTACATTCCATGCCCAAATACACACAGCTGGGGATTGCGGGTGGGGGGAGCAAGAGCCTTAATGAAGTTATTAAAGTTTCAGTACAAGAAATAAAATTCTCCATAGAAATTCTCTTAAGCTCATGCAACTCAGGGGAAACAAAGAATTTAAGACCTTGTTTATTATCTGATTTCACAGAAATACCTGATATGAAAGCAATTACCCATTCTAAGTGCTTCAACAGAGAAAATATTCACTTACTCCTCCTAGATTTGGGGGAGAGGAAGACAGACAGCAGTTAGTAGAATTATAAATTACTGAGAAGTCTTTCAGAACAAGCATCTTTGAGACATGTTTTAGGACGAGAAGAGCTGAATGTCACCCTAAAGAAAGGAATTGGGAGCAGTCCATGTTTTTAGTGAAGCTTTGTTCCATTGGCATCTTTCTTACAGGGAGAAGAAGTACACAGAATCCTTTCCCAAAGCAAAAAGATCTTTAATTGCATGCTTGACCCCAGCACAGCTTTCCCCCATGAGCAAAATATGATATTTGCTGTTTGGATATGGAGAGCCTACTTTTGAATATTCCTCTCAGTTTGAAGTGAGGGGAGATATACTCACAGATAGCTGCCATCTCTCTTTGGAAAGAGAATAAGGCACATTATATCAAGTATCGTGCTGGGTCTCTAAAATGACACTAAAAATTTTACAGCTATGTCCATAAAGATGATGGAAAATAATTAAATGAGTCATTTACAACTAGAAACAAAAGCTTTGGCATTTGATATTTTTTTTACATGACAGCACAATGGGAACACTAGAATCTAATGTTCCAAGTTGTCTCTGTGTCTCGAGTCGATGCCAGAAATTGCCAGAGAGGCAGCCCAGCGTGGTGGCACACACTACTAATCTCAGCACTCGGGAGGCAGAAGAAGGAGGATCTTGGTGAGTTCAAGAACATCCTGAGACTACAAAGTGAATTACAGGTCACCCTGGGCTAGAGAGACCCTACCTTGAGAAACCTCCCACAAAAAGAAATTGCTAGAGATTTGCTTTCTGTGCAGAGACGGGTTATGATCAGAGGCTTGACAACAGCTTTGAGTCTTTTTAGCCCTTAGCAAAGGACTCCCATGTGCTCTGTGATATCTTTGTTGGAGCGAGATGATGGTTCAGAGACTAACAGTGCTTAAGGCAGAAGAGGAAAGTCAGAGATGCTAAGGTATCACAAGCTGCCACATAGCACTGACTTGCTGTGAATTATTGTCATGGGCAGATGGGAAAAGACATTTGCTTATTAGGTGGTGACACATGCATACAGCAATCGTCAAAATACTATGAGAAGTGCCCCAGCACGATGCATGTCCTTGGAGCAGAATTTTCCCCGGCCTCTTCATAGGTATGACATCTTGGGTGAGGGGCAGCCCTTCATCCGTGGTCATGGGATGAGAGTATCCAGAGAGCTGCATACAAATTGAAAACGGTAATGCTTAGAAGTCTTGACACAGCCTGTGACTGAGTGTGGTAGTTTGAATACAATAGTGTAAATGTGGGACCCACACAGACTCAGGTGTTTTATTAAGTAACTTAGCTTCTTGCTTAAGTCTCCAGAAGCCTGATGAAGGGTGTGACACTGGGGGCCAATCTGATTCCAGACCAAAGGTGTGTGGAGAACAGTTCTGTACTCTGGAGTTCCTGTCTGCTAGTGCTGGTGTCTGCTGGCTACAGTTGTTTCTCTCTGCTTGAATGTGTGGAAGTAAGCAGTTTCTTCCACCATTGATGGAACTTTCCCCAGATCTGTAAGCCTGAAATAAACCCCTTCCTCCCATAAACTGTGTTTGATTGGATGTTTGACTGAGCAATGTGAAGCTGACTTCAGCACTCCGTCAACATGGACAACCATGAGTATGATGCCAACGATGCACATTGCCAGAGGCTGGGCTGAATGACATTCTGTATTTGAACTAGTCTTATTTGGAAAGTGGAACCAACTTCAAGTCTCTACAATAATGCAGATAAATAAGTGGGGAAGAATGTGGGAAAGAGATATAAAAGGCTGATTTTTAGACATAACAAGGAGAGTGTACAGCACCTGTTTTGTTAGCTTCTTCATTAATGGGCAAATGAAGTTGATTTGAATTTATAAACTTAAGAATAAACACTTGTAGCCAAATGTCATTAGGGAGGAAAAAATAGACTGTAATTTTATATCAGTGATAAAGGGCCCCAGACTACACTAGTTGTACTCTGTGTCACTATGGCATTCTGGTGGTACAAGAGAGAAGACAGTCCTGCTAGAGAGAAGAGAGAGAAAGAGAGAGAGAGAAAGAGAGAGAACTGATTGATGCTATGTGAAGACTAAAATGTCTGGCACAGGGACTGAGGAGATGCTCAGTAGGTCAAGTGCTTGTTGTGTAAGCATGGGGACCCGAGTTTGGATCCCTAGTACCCATGTAAAATATTGGTGTGGTGCACATACCTGTGCTCTGTGGTGGTGGTGAAGTAAAGGAATTCCTGAGGCTCACTGGCTAGCTAGTCTACCCATATCAGCAAGAGACCTTGTTGACTCAGCAAGAGACCGTGTTCCAAACAGTAAGATGGAAAGTGTGCTCCACACACATCTACACACATGTGCATGTGTGCACCCCCCACATACAAATAAACACATGCCTGGTACAGAGGGAAGGTGGTGGATGGATCCTGTGCAGAAGGGAGTTCTCATTTTTCTGTTGTTGCAAACCTTTCCTTATTTTCACAAAGTATCTGGAAATGGATCCCAGAGACAACTAAATTTTCACATTTCCTGCATAGATTTCTAAGGGGCAGTTAGATATTTTTGTTCTTGCTTTACTTTATTTTTTTCAAAGCATATCTTCATCAGGCTAAAAGTACAGAATGATTTTAAATATTTGAAGAAATACGAAATGGACTTTTCATTTTGATGAAGGAGTACCAAGCGGTAGGGAGTAAACCAGTGAAAGAAAGATCAGCTTGCTTTTATGCCACCTTAGTTTCCCTCCCCCACATACTTTCTTTTTTATGGAAACTCACACAAGGAATTTAGGAAATAATCTGGAAGCTAAGAACCTTGGGCTTCTCGTCTCAGGCTCACAGAGTGAGACCCTGGAGTCCTGCTCTCTCTTATAAACAGCCAAAGTCAGATCCTGCACATGGAGGGATTCAATCACATTGTAAGGTAGCTGTCAGGGCCCCAGTGCATCTGGCAGGGTGAGCCGGTTCTGTGTTCCTTATGTTTTCCTCAGTGACTCAGCTTGCATCTTCCTCACTCAGTCTACAGTATGTCACAAAGACCAGATCTGCTCTGGCCCTGTGCCTAAAAAAGGCTCTAGACATCTCACTTATCCAGGAAGCTTCCTCCTTAGGAAGGGCTGACACAGTGGACTGTGAAGGCTGGGCATGGGGACTGGAGAGTTTAGTCATTCATTTCAATCCCATGAAAATTCACTGAGCTGAAAACGGCTCTGTTCAGACAAATAATTAAGCATGTCCATATCCAAATGAAGACCACTCAACTATATCAAATTATTCCCAACTGACAGTCTCATGCGTCTGAAGACCAAACCTTCTACAAAGATAAGTAAGACTGGGGCTTTGGGAACTGTGTGGTAAAGTCACTCAAATTGCTAAGGGTTTTTCCCTATGTATATCAAGTTATATCATTGATTCATAAATTCCTTCACACCAATCCTTAAATAACTATTGGGTTTATTATTCATTAGGGAAATACAAATTTAAACCGTTATGAAATACCATGACATGACTATTAAAGTGGTTAAAATTAATAGACTGTTGTATCAAATGTTGGCAAAGATGCAAAGAAACTAGAGTTTTTATACCTCCTTGAGGGTACAAAACAGTATAGCTACCTTGTGCCTAAAAGTTAAGCATTCACGTCTCATGTAATACAGTCCTTCTCCTAGATATTTACCCAAGAGAAATAAAAGTCATCTATACAAAGATTTCTCCATGAATAATCAGAGCAGCTTTTTTAGAATAGCTTAACACTGGAAGCAACTCAAATGCCCATTAAAAGTGAAAGAATAAATAAATATCAGTGCATCCATACAATGGAATTCTACTAAGTATTAAAAAGGAATGAGTTATTGACATATTCAGCAACTGGTGAAACTCAGAATAACTCTGCAGAATGAGAGATGCCAAAGAGTACATTTTGTCTGATTCTGTTTTTTAAAAAAAGAACAGAAAACCAAACACTGCATATTCTCCCTCATATGTGGTCCTTAACCAGGCTAACTGTAAACTCTACGCAGACCAGTAGAAAGAAGTGAGAGGTTATGAATGACGGGTAAGGGACGGGGGAGGGGAATGACTTAAGCATGAAGGTAAACCAAAATGAGTTCAAAATCGTAAAATCCTCACAAGCATATTGTAACCTATTGAGCAAGTAGTGGGCATCATCTGGAAAGAGGTGCTGTGAATAGAAGGGGAGAGAGTCTAAGCCTGTGAAAAATTGATCAGTTTGGCAACTCCTGGTCCCAGTCACTGGCTCCTTCCCTCACTGAGCTGTTGACCAAAGTGACCCATGAGGTTCCAAAAACAAGACAGGATTCTGTCAAAGCTCTTGAATACCCACCCCAGGCCTGAAGCAAGATCCTGTTGCTGAAGAAACCACAGAAAGCCATCTATCAGCATCAAGAGACCCTGCAAGGTCCAGAATGGTAACCAGACCCCAGATGGTAGTTAGTGTAATGCTGAAAGGCACTGCACAAGCTGCTAGGGGAAGCTGGTCAATGACAGCTGGAGTAAACAGAGACCAATGGCATGAAGCACAGTCTGCTGCCATGAGTAGGCTGACCATACTTCCTACTGGGAGAGAACAGCAAACCAAGAAAGGAGCACTTGTGAAAAGGAGGAGCCAAAGCCTGGGGGAGGCAATCAACAACTTTTAAATTTGGCCAAATATTCCACTTAGTGAAGGAGAGCCCTTAACTGGAACTGGGGACTTAGGGTGATATGTACTGGGAGCCAGACTCTTGGGCCCCCAAGGAGAGATGCACTAAGTGAGCAATTGACAGAGAGGCTAATAAAAATAGAATCTAGCTAATTCAGAAATGTGTATCTCAGTTAACCTATACTAATCTCACTCTCCGATGGAGATTGTGTTTGTATCTTTCAGAAAGCAGCGAGAGAGGTGTGGCCCATCCAACCCTACCAATGGACAGCAGTCCGATAGCTGAGATCCTGGCAAGAGATGAGCTACCCCAGACATACCATGGAGGATCCATATGGAACCCCGCAGAGAATGATGGGATGAACAAGTGACCCAGAGCCACAGCCATACAGTCAACACAGGATAAGCCAGTGAGACAGACACCAATGATTTTCGACACAACCTAAAGCAGAAGTACAAAGACCCCTAAGTTTTCAACAGTAAAGCAGCCTTAATACTCACCCACCATGACAGGGAACTGAGCGGAAGAGGGGGCAGAAAGATTGTGAAAGCCGTGGTGGGGGAGAATATCCAGAGACATGGCCCCCCTCAGTAACAACATACTAGGGCCGGCAGAACTGAGCTTACTACTAGGCTATCCATGGTCCCCTGCCCCAAGGACAGATCCAGACTGCCCACAGAGGAGATTATCCAGCTGATTGGGGATGGGATGAGGGGCATAGGGGAACTGAGGATAACAACTCATTGTTTGCCCATGAAATAATGTAACTCATTATGGACAAAAAATGCCTAAAAAGTCTGCAAGCTAATGTACAGGGGCAGGGTGCAAATCTTTAGTGACTTGTGTATAGGCATGTGGACAGAGGAAGGGCAGAAGGAATTAAAAAGTGACAAAAAGAAATTCTTTGTAGTGACAGGTATATGTGTTATCATTGTGGTCATCGTGTCCACAGGTTTTACTTATGTCAAATCTTATCATATTGAACACTTTAAAGGCGTATAAATTATCACATTGAATATATTTCAATGAAGATGTTAAAACCTGTTTACAGACATGTTGTGTGGAGTATGTGTGTGTGTGGGGTGTGTATGTATAGTGTATGCACCTATTTTTGCAGACATGTCTATGTCCTGGGTACACAGATATGGAGGCCAGAGAAGAATGCCAAGTACCTTTCCTGATTTCTCCATTATGGAGTTTGTTTCCTTAAGACAGAGTCTCTCTCTGAGCTGGGAATGGCTGTTTCCATTCAGACTGGCTGACCAGTGAACCTTGGTGCTTCTCTTGTCTCTGTCGCTCATAGGACTGCAGTGATAGGTATGTGTGGTCATCCTTGACTTTTGACATGGGCACTAGGGACCAAGCTCCTCTGGGTGCTAGGGACCAGGCTCCTCTGGGCGTTAGAGACCAAGCTCCTCTGGGCACTATTTATGCAAACTAGGCATCCACAGGTTACTGGCCCCTGCCAAGCCATTCATGAAATGTCCACAGATTGACCTGACCCTGCCAATCCCCTTGCCACTTCTGCCCCTGCCTCTGGTTTTTCCTCTATATAAACAACCTTTTTTGCATAATGAGCTCTTCACTGCAAGTGTCTCCCAGGTGACTGTGCCAGTCAGCTCACTCTGGTCCCAAGACTCTGTCCACCCAGCACTGTGGATGAACCAGGGTGTTAGTGTACAATGACCACCCCAAGGAATCCACGAACCACAAACACCACTTTCCCCTGGCAATACCATTTGATTTTCTGTCCCTGTGAATTGACTACTCTTCAAGTATTATAGATGCCGGCACTCACCATTGGAGGGGCCAAAGTTATTGTGACGCTACTTTTTATAGATTTCTGAGGTGGTTACGGATATACAGACAGATGATGGACAAAAATAATGGTCTTGATATTAAGACTCTGAAATGTTGAGACTGATGAATTCAGAAATGGCCTTCCCACAGGGAACCAGAGAGGTGTTGAACTCTGGAGAAAGAACACAGCTAAGGGACTCAAGGACGTATGGATACAACCTCTCTGAGAGAAAGAATGTGATGAATTTGAATACAAATATGCGTTTTCAAAATAAGAATTCTCATCTTCAAGTAATATTCTTTTATTTTATGCTCATGTCAGACACTATGATTTCTTTCCTTACTTTAAAAATTACTGAAATTATAGTTTTCATGTCCCTGAAAAGACTTATTATGTGTATGACTTTCAGTTATGCTAAAAATAAAGGCAAACAAATGATATTTATGATAAAGAAAAGAAAATTTTAAAAAGCAAGACAGTAGAACAACATAGTTTCTTCCCATCCAAAATCACCCCCAAACCAGAGAACGAGTGCTGAAAACCAAACAAGAATAAAGAACAGGCATATGAAAGTTACTTCTATAATTATAGATTAAAATAAAAATAAACATGGAAATATAATCTTGGCACCCATACGCAACATCTCCGCTGCCTCCCAAATGAAATGACTGGGACAGTAAAACTTGGAAGACTCAGAATGGGCTTGGCATATGGAGACTAGAGAAGGCAGGAAGTTCCAGACTTCTTTGTCTGAGGAGTCCTGAGACCAACAGAGAAATTCTACACAGGGGCAGTACAAGCATGACGATCTGAGTTCAGATCCCCAGCACCCATTTAAGAGCCAGATGTGGTGGTACACATCTATAATCCCAATCCCTAATACTGATCAGCTAATCTAGCCAAAGCAGTGAATTCTTTCAGTGAATGACCCTGTTATGAACTCGTGGTTGAGGAAGACACCAAATGTCAATCTCTGGCCTCCACATGCATGTACACAAGTGCACACATACCTGTACACTCTCATGTACCACATACCTGTGAACATGCATAGATACATGTACATACATCTCTCTGTGTCTCTTCTCTCTCTCTCTCTCTCTCTCTCTCTCTCTCTCTCTCTCTCTCACACACACACACACACACACACACACACACACACACACACACACGGGAAAAACACCTTTTCAAGTTCAGGACCATCATCCTACAGAAAGACCAAATTCCTTCCAGCATGGCATAATTATAGGAGATAGTAAAGTTTTCAAAAAGTAAAAACCAAAATGAAACAATAATCTAGGGATGGGATTGCAGGAAGAGATTGCACAAACATGGACTGAGATGCTCACCTACAAACTAAAATTCTAGTGGAGTACTGTAAGGAGATGAGTGAGGCGCCCACATCTGGGATCAACTCCAGCACGGTTGGCACCATGGTCAAGGGCATGAACTTTGGATTGCCTCATACACTCTGGGCAGGTATGAGTTTTAAAGATCTCAAGACTGTAAGGATAGGTGGCCACTGATACTGAGGAGACCACAAAGGGGTGTTACAGTCTACCTCAAACATAAATGCACCTTCTAAAGATGACCTGTAATACAGAGGCCCAGGCAAGTGTACTTCTGTAAACAGTGATGTCTATTTGGTCACAATATGTCTGTTAGTTTTTAAGAGAACCTGGAGATTTTGACAGTTAAGTAAAATATCTCAAGCGATAAATGGAATCAGTTATCTAATTGCTGGGATAAACAGCAGTAGGGGGGGCTAAACACATCAGTGCACATGAGTCTATGGTCAGGATTTAACAGGTACAGCAGGTGGCCTATCTAGAACTTTCTCCCTTCATAGCACCTCACTCTCCCAAGAGAGTGGGCTGTAGGAATCAGACCCAGCAGTGGTTTCATTTTGTAAATAAAGTTTTATTGAAACATAGCCATACCTACATATTTACATATTGCTTATGGCTGCCTTCACTATAAGAGTAAAGTTGAGTACTGGTATAGAGCCAGTATGGTGTTTATTATCTGGCCTGTGATAGTAAGGTTTTGTTGTCAACTTGATCTTTTTAATTATCTTGAGTGGGTCTCTAATGCTGTTCACAGGAAGGCATTCCTCTCAGTAGGGGGCAGGATATAAGGGAGATCAGAGAAGTTGGAAATGAATATCCCTTCCTGGGAGAGAAGTGTAGGAAGGAAATTCCAGAGACTCAGGAAGCCAACAAGTCTGGGATAGGGTTGCAAGACCGCACTCTAAGGCTATATAAAGGGGAAAGAAATCTCTGTCTTCCCTTGCCTCCCTACCTGCCTGGCTGCTGGAGCTTATTGTGCATCTCTTCGTGGGCACTGGAACTAAGCATCCTCAGCCTTCCATCCTGGAATGAAGACCAGTGGCTCCCCAGGAAGCCTTTAGGCCTTCAGTACTGGATTGGGACTGCTGAGGCACGCAGTCATGTGGACTGAGTGTCAACTGGTTCCCTGACTCTCGGGCTTGCAGACTGCTATTATGGAACTGCCGTGAGCTAATACAATAATCCAATAAATCCTCTTTTTGTTTACTACAATTCATTCTGTTGGTTCTGTTTCCCTAGAGAACCCTGACTAATACATGGCCCTTTTCAGAAAGCATGTTCCAAAACCTGATCATGAAATTGCAAGAGCTCAACTGATGGTAGAGCACAGCTTCTCTGCCCACCCATAAATCTATTTAATCCTAACAACACAGCACGGGACTCAGGCGGCTCTTGCATTGTAGAGCAAGAATGAAGTTCTAATGTTGTGAGCTTAGGGGTTTTTGTGTCAAAAATCATTGGTTTCTGTCTCACTGGCTTATCCTGTGTTGATTGAATGGCTGTGGCTGTGGGTCCTTTGTTCATCCTGTAATTCTCTGAGGGGTTCCATATGGATGGGGAGGGGGGCATTGGGGAATTGGGGATAACAACTCATTGTTGGTCCACTGAATAATGTAACTCATTATGGACAATAAAAAAATTTAAAAAAAGAATGAAGTTCAATGTGCATCAGTGATTTGCTCACTGTCATACAGGCAGTACACACACTCTACAGTCAGGTGACCTCTCCATTGGGCCACACTGCACCTGTGTGGGTTGGACCATGGAGAGTCTGGATCCTTTTTTAAATTATTATCCATAATTAGATACATTGAATGAGCAAATAATGAGTTGGTATCCGCATTTCCCCAATTTACCTCTTCCCTGTCCCAAATCAACTGGATATCCTCCTCCATGGGCAGTCTGGATCAGTCCATGGGGTAGGGGGTTATGGATAGCCTAGGGATCAACCCAGTTCCACCCCCCTTTGTATGTTGTTACTGAGGGGGGCCATGTCTCTGGGAGTTCTCCCCCACCATGGCTCTTATAGTCTTGCCTCCCCCTCTTCTGCTCAGTTCCCTGAGTCATAGTGGGTGAGTATTAAGGCTGCTTTATTGTTGAGGTCTAAGGTGCCTCTGTACTTCAGCTTTAGGTTGTGTTGAAATCGCTGGTGTCTGTCTGTCTGGCTTATCCTGTGTTGACTGATTGTCCTTGATCAGGAGGAATGGGAAGAAAGCAAAACCTCCAATTTCAATGGTGCCTTCTGTGTAGATGCCTCCTGTCTTGTACCAGGCAGTGATGGAGAACAACTTCTTCACTGGCTTTACCTCCCTTGGGTGATAGGCCTGCCTTCCCTTTAGCAGGGTTCATTGTCCTCAACTGTCTTATATAAAATATTTCAAATCAGATCCAGGCAAGAACCCAATATGTAAGTAAAAAAAAGTTTGATTATGAGTATTTCTTGAATGATTTGAGTAAGCTATAAACATTTTTGTTGGTTCAAGTTTATAATTTGAAGAAAGAAAAATAAAGAAGAAACAGGTTGTTTTATTTATAAGCCTGGGTGCCTCTGCAGTCCCTAATAGGGGGAAAAACAACAACAACCAAGAAAAGACTTGGGAGATACCTTAGTTGGGTAAATTCACTTGCTGTTCATGTGGCAGCCTGAGTTTGGATTCTCTGAACCTATGTCAGCTGGGCACAATAGCACGTGTCCATAATCCAGCCTTCCTATGCTAAGATGGCAGTAGAGACAGGAGAATCCCTGGACATTAATAGGTCAGCTAGGATCATCTATGCAGCACTGAACAACAAAAGACCCTGCCTCACACAAGGTAGAAGGCAAGAGCTAACACCCGAGGTTAACCTCTGACCTACACACAAAAAATAATAAATAAGACAGAAAACTATTAAAAGAACCACATAGGTGAATGAAGTCACTAAGAGCTGCTATTTCAGGGCTTCCCAAAGCCTCTCCTGCCTCTGAACCCAAAGGGTCAGTAGAGTCCCTGGGGTCCAACACCTTGGATGCTTGGGGAATCCCCTACCCTTCCCCTTCTCCAACCTCCCTGACAGTCAATGGTGGGGTGAGCAGCCAGTCTCTTCACCACCAGACTTTCCTTTGTTGCCACTGTGTCTGTTTTTATGAGGAGCCATTGGCAGCAAACCATTGGTTGAGAGCGTGTGAACAGACCTCAAATCCTCTTGTCACAGCTTTGTCTCCTGCAAACTGCCTCCAATCTTAGGAGGATTCAAGGAGAAAGACTCAGAAGGCCTCCCCTGGGGCTTGGGGGATGTGGGATGCTTTTGTGGTTTTTTTCTTTGTTTGTTTGTTTGAGTTGATGTTTGGGGCACCATCTGAGTGGTGCAGAAGTTGGCTGACTGATAAAATCCACAGCCCTGCAGGAAAACTGAACCCATCTGGTTTTTGTCCATTGTATGTTCTTTCAGACCCCAAAGCTTTGCAGTAACCAGCGCTGCTGACATGGATGGCTGGAGCCCAGGACTATGGAACTCTCTCCAGGGTGTTTGGAGAATAAATGGGAATGAGCCCTTGTCTGAGTGGGGAGATTGCTCCCAGAGTAAAGGTATTAGTATTCCAGTAAGGACCTATCATGGTTTGATCCAGGCATCCCCCACAAACAAATGATTGTGTTCCGATTGATCAATCCTCAGCTGATGGCAGTTTGGGTTTTAAAACCTCTCTGGAGCTGTGTTGTTGGGGGCGGGCTTATGGGGTTATAAGCCAGCTTCCCCTTGCCAGTGTTTGGCACACCTTCCTGACACTGTTTACAGTGCTGTGGAGGAGGTGATGTCCACCCTCTGCTCATGCCATCATTTTCCCTGCCAGGATGGAGTCTCCCCTCGAGTCCATAAGCCTAATAAACCCATTCCTCCACAAGCTGCTTTTGCTTGGATTCTTTCTGTGTAGCAACTAGAAAGTTGACTACAAAAGGGCCCTCATACTGGGCACAAAAGGTGGGATGTGTCATTCCTTTCTTTCTTATTCCTCTATTCCTCCAGATGAATTCACAGTGAGCTAGGGTCCCTGGCAGACCATGGGGCATTCTAGTCCTCTCTTTGTCTCTTGCTTGGAGGAACCTAAAAGAGATACACTGGTACCACCCTGGTCCAGGAGAGATCTCAGTCAGGAGAATATCTCTGCGAGGATGCTTGAAAACACAGCTCACAGGAGACACTCTCTGCCTAGCACCTTGCTGGCTAGTTTTAAATAACCCGAGTGCCTAAAATTGACTCTCAGAGATTGAGAAACAGAAAATGCATTGCTGAAATTTCAAGAGGCTGGGGCTATAGTGCTCTTATCTCATGTTTCTGTTTAGAGTGAGGTTTACAAAAAGAGGCCCTGTTTGCTTTCCTCATGTAATTTATAACCCATACCTGATCTTATAAATGCTACCCACACCCCCTCTCCCTCCCTTTTTGGTCCCACTCATTGAGACTTCAGCTCCTTATCTCTGTTAGTTCATGAAATGACGTCTGAGATAATAAAAGCTCACTGGTCCTGCAGCCTTCCTTCTGGGCAGACTGCTGAAGTGTGAAGAGTTCCAGATAGTTCAGGATCCTGAATTCTCAGCCCCGTGACCTGGACCAATTCGTTTAACCTTGCAGGAATTCAATTTCCTTCTGATAATAAAGGAGTGGATTTTCTTTAAAATCCCTGGCACTCCCTCAAATCTATAACCCTAAATAAGAGAATGAGAAAGACTGATGTGGAAGACTGAAAGTCTATTAATTTGAAGAATTGAGTGATATATTCAGGTATTCAGGATCATGACGGAGGAAATCTGCTCATGGAGGCACTACAGGACCTGTGTGAAATTGACAGAGGCAGTGAGTTCCCACTTCCGTTCACTGCCAGTACAGCTAAGTCCACTTAGGGGTATGCAAAGATAAGCTTAATTCTGATAGGGAACAAACAGCTAAATGCATCATGCCTTCACCCTGGAGAAAGAGACAGAGCCCAATGGGAATAAATCGGTTACTTTTCAGAGGTAAGACACAGAGCCTGCCTCCTAGGATGCCATAGTACTGTAGCCTCATTTCTTGATGTTGGCAGGCTTTCAAAGCTCATTAGTTCTCTAGGGCTGTGTCATGCTTAGCTGTTCCCCGCCCCCACCCCCGTTGCTTTTCTAAGAGACTGAGATGAGGCTGTGGTGCCTGCAGGTTTATGGTGAAGGATGGCACAAACCCATCTGCCTGTGGGCCATGGGAAGAGCAAGACACCAGCTGTTCTCATTGACAAATCGATGTTGCTGATATTTTCAATCAAGTTTATACAACAATCGAGGGTTACACCTGGAGAATCCAATGGCATGATTGATGTTAAAAAGAACTTCACATCCTGAAAAAATGGCATTGAGATGTTCTTCCTTATGCAGGGCCATTCAGATAAAGCCTCTCTTTACAGAGGAAGGTGAAATCCAGGCAAAGGGGAGGGGTTGCTATGCCTGAAGTTGGAAGCAGGAGTCAGGCAGTAACATCCCAGGAAAGTGGGCTTGGGGTGGATAACCCTCAGCTCCCCACAAGGTCTTCCTGTGCACAAGTTGCATAAAGACAGGGGAAGACAGATTATCTTTCTAGAAGATTCAGTATTTTTTACTGAGAAGGCTTTCTTTCTTTCTTCCTTCCTTTCTTTCTTTCTTTTTTTTTTTTTTTTTTTTTTTTTTTTTTTTTTGGTTTTACGAGGTAGGGTCTCACTCTAGCCCAGGCTGAACTGGAATTCACTCTGTAGTCTCAGGGTGGCCTTGAACATACGGCTATCCTCCTACCTCTGCCTCCCAAGTGCTGGGATTAAAGGTGTGTGCCACCATGCCCGGCTCTTGAGAAGACTTTATTTCTGACCTCACATATATTTGGGGAGTGAAACCCTAGGGAATTCAAGCAAATTAGGGAAATGAAATCCAGATTGGCCAGAAATCACATGGAATACAAAGCTTGTTCCAAGTGTAGTTTATGGAGATTTCTATCTTATGATTGGATCTGCCTCTTTGGAGAACCTCTTTCATACCAAGAACTAAAGCAAACACTTTACACACACTGTCTTCACATGATCCTCACACAACCTCACCATATGGAGAGTACTTACATACCACATGGAGACAAAGCTGTGTGACCACAGCCACCTCGAGAAGCAGTGAGGACCAGGGTTCCACACTTGGGCTTCCTGGATCATTACATCTCCCCACACCCTTTCACTCTTCCTCTCCATGTCCATTTGGGAAGATAGCCTCTGTAGTGGACCAGAAACACTGCCAACCCCAGTTGGTTCAAGGTTCAAGGGAGGGACTTCTGACCTGGTATAAACCATCCACCCTCTGTCCAGACTGTAGAGAAAGCCCACAAGCAGCTTGGCTAAGGACCCTGCATGCCTTCTTCCACAGTCCTGTGGGCTCTGACTCTTTCAAGCCTCCATATCCCACTGTCCCTCAGTGCCTTCCTCCCTGTGACTATGAACTCCCATGCCAACACTGTTCATTGTTTGTTGGTGTTCATTGTTTGACAGTTCTCTTTCTTATCCATGTGACCTAACTTAGAACCTCAGGCTTTTAGACTCACCTGTTACAAACAGTCTCTAACCCATGGGACACCTTCCTCTAGGTGAGCATTCCTGGAACTCCAAGCCCACCTGTCACTTCTTAGCTATAGCTTAGCTATATACTAAGCTACATCTTCCCATACTGCTCTCATGGGGGACAGAGTTCTCACACAGGTACAGTCCACTTCTCTCATGGGGGACAAAGATCTCACACAGGTACAGTCCACTGCTCTCATGGGGGACAGAGTTCTCACACAGGTACAGTCCACTTCTCTCATGGGGGACAGAGATCTCACACAGGTACAGTCCACTGCTCTCATGGGGGACAGAGTTCTCACATAGGTACAGTCCACTGCTCTCATGGAGGACAGTTCTCACATAGGACAGAGTCTACTGTTTGTTCTTAACTTTTTTACATGGGTGCTGGGGATCTGAAATAAAGTCCTCTTGCCTACAGAGCCTGTTCAGCAAGCACTTTACACACTTGGTCATCTATTGCCTTTACAGTAGAAAAAACAAGGCCTTATTCCCCCAGCCTCAGAGGACCTTTCTACTGCTCCAGAGAGTTTGCTGGAGTTTCATTAATAATACTGGTGGCTTATAATATTATGATTTTATGACACAGCTAACTTACCTGGAGTTGATAATTATCTATTTCTCTTTTTTTAACTTCACATAGTACGCTGTGTTCTCATCACTAATTTAAGATTGAGCGCATAAACAATTTTCTGAACATCCTCTCAAGAGACCCATGTTCATTCAATTTGCTCAAGTATCTTCCTAAGGAGCCCTCCCAGACCTGAGACCCTTCATTCAAACTCAGGCTGGGCCAATAGCCCTGGGTACCCAAATCCCAGTGGGTCCTGGGCCCTTGCTCTCCTATTTCCTCCACGGGGTGGTGTTTCTCATATCCATGTCTCTCTGCCTCTTTCAATACTTATGTCCTATCTTTTTTGTTTGTTTTTATAATACTTTTATTTGAAAGAGAGGGAGAAAGAGAAAAAGAGAGAAAGAAAGAGAGAAAGAGAAAGAGAGAATGGGTATGACAGGTCCTCTAGCTGCTGCAAATGAACTCCAGATGCATGTGATACTTTGTGTATCTGGCTTTATATGGGCACCGTGGAATTGAACCTGGGTTGTTAGACTTTGCAGGCAAGTGCCTTAACCACTCTCCAGCCCCTGTTCCATCTTTTGCAACAATTCTTTGCTTGTTTCTTAAAATAAGATGTCCAGAGGAAAACTTTTTGAGATTTCACATATCTGAAATCATTTTTTAAAAACCCAATGCTTGATTATTTAGTGGAGACTTTAAAAAAAAAGTTTCTCCAAAAGAGACAACTGAGACAATGAATTTAACACAGCTAGTCTACTTAGGAAGTGATCTAGAACACATCAAGAGCAGTATTGGGAGGTGAGACAGGTACAGGAAGGAAATCTAGAGAATGGTATTCATGGACACGTTACCACTGAGAGCACCTGGGCCTCAGTCATGATGGGGATCCCTGGGAGCTACATGGAGGACACACAAAGATACCATACCTGGAGGGCAAGGATTATGAAGGCTGCCTGTCCCTGGGAGTAACTCCCCTCTGGAGTGTTACTAGAAAGTCTTCAGCCAGAGCTGATAAAAAGAGTCAGCTGCTTGTTCTAGAAGACATCAGAACACTGTGCGATGATCCAGACCCTAGGACAACAGGGAAGGCAGGTGACACAGGTGGGCACTCATGACATGGACCGTACATACCACGTTCCTCTAAAATTGAAGCATCTTTCCATCACCTTCTGACTTTCAGCCTGCTTTAGAGAGAGAATAGAGTCCCTCAGGTCTCTGGTCCTTCATACTGACTAGGTGCTACTCTTTGGAAGTCATAAGATCTTTGGTTCCTATTCTGAAACTTCTATGTTGAGGGTTGACTTTCTTCTCTAGTGCTGAGCACTCTGGGGGCCTTTTCAGTGCTGCAAATATTTCTCAACTAATTTCATAGGAAGATGTTCCCATTTTGTTTTCTTCCCCCTCTCTTACGAGACATTCTGTTATTTCCATAGTGTAACTCTAGAACAGTGCTATTGGCTTTTCTTTCCTGTTTTTATTTGGCTTTTTATGCTCTACATTATGAGATTTTTATCTTCCCAATGTTATAGTGCATTTTCAGTTTTCTTACATTTAAAATCTCTAATGGTTTTATTGTTGTTGACATACAGTTCCTCCTAATGGCATCTTAGTCTTGCTTCATTTATTCAAGGTCTTCTCTTATATCCCTAAAGATATTAAATCCAGATCTTATGAAGTTTCCTTTTTCCCAAGCATAGCTTATTGTTCCAAGTTTGTTTCTTGTTTTGTTTGTTATGACCCTATATTCCACAATGGAGAATCTCCTCAGACATCTGGCAGTTCTTATGAAGAAGTGAGATATTAGAAGCTGTGCCCATGTGAGCGACACAGGCTGACTGTCAACATCACCAAAGCTGTGAGCTTATGGAGCCTTTTAGAGACTCTGATTAAATGATGTTTAGGCCTGTCCTCTTCTACTGTGTATGCAGATGGATTTGTTCCCAACATCACCATGGAAGTCAAGTGGGCTACAGGCCCAGGCAGTCAATAATCAGAACTTACTTTCTATAGTTAGAGCATGGTACACTTGCATCCAACCTAGTGTGAAAGTCATCATTTTATTCTCTCAAGAGGGGATGAAAATGCTAGTCTTTTTCCAGATGGGGGAAGAGGGACCTAGGAACTGTCTTTTGTGTCATTTGCATGCCCATCCTTGTTTAAATCTCCTCTTCTTGAGATCTGCATATAGAAATGTCCAGGGCAACAATTCCAGAGCCTTTGGGAGTGGGGTTCTGTCAAGCAAGCTTGCTTGAGCCTTTCCAGGGAAGGTCCATGGTTCTGGTTAGGTTGAGATCTGGTCCTTAAGTTTTCAAGTATCTAAGTTTTAATTGCTCTCTAGCATGAGGAGCCAAGTCTTTTCTGGTACAAACACCCATCTCTTGCCCAAGTATCAGACATGTTGATGGAGAAAATAAATGCTAGTCAAGCATGCCAAAGCAGCTGCCTGTGCCCAGAAGCCTCTTCTTTGCTTTGACGCAACATCTTGATGCCCCTCATGAAAACCACCTGTGGATTAGTTTACATCCAGAAGATTCCTGTGACCATGCAGGGATGCTCTCTCTTCTGGGATTGCCCATTAAGGAGCTGGCCTCCACCAACACAGCAACATAATCTCCATTTACCAGTGACTTCCATACCCACAAACAAATGTCTCAGGCTAGACCAGTGTTCTCAGAAGTATCTATTGTGCTTACCCTGTATCTACTGAGACTATTCTGTATCTACTGAGCCTATCCTGTATCTACTGAGCCTACTCTGTGTCTATTGAGTCTACTCTGTATCTGTTGAGTCTACTCTGCATCTACTGAGCCTACTCTGTATCTACTGAGCCTACTCTGTGTCTTTTGAGTCTACTCTGTATCTTGTGAGCTGTAAACTCTGGATTTCGGGACAACAGTCCATGTTTTATGAAGTTTTACAGGGGCTTCAGAAGTTGGTAAGCACAGGAGATATTCAGCTAAAGTGCTCAACCTTGCAAGGTGTCACATTCTGTATTTTTCTGTGTCCTTTGGTTCATCAGAACTATAGGCGTTGTCTACAGAATATATATGTCTACAGAATTGTTTTAAATTGTATGGAGGAGTTTAACAGATTGAGAATTAACCAAGTAGACCCTAGAAAAGGCATTGCAGACCCACATTAAGTGTTCACCCAAGCAAAGCTGGGAAGTGAAAGCCGAGGAGAACACCTGTCAGAAAGAAGAAGATGGAAGGAATGAGGGTGGCATGGTGAAGGACAAAGGAAGACTTCCTTCAATGCCAAAGATAAACTCAAGTAGTTTTATCTAAAATATCCTAGAGTACCTGAATGCTTTTGGTTTGACTTGTTAATAAAGCATGACACAGATGAAGACAAGATTAAAAAATATTCAACACACTCTTCCTATTCTCTCCTTGCAATCTTAGGAAGGAAAGAGATGTGCCTGTTTGTGCTTTAAAAACAAGCACATAAGGCAAAGTGGTGGTCATGTGCCTGAGCTCCATGACAGCTGTTATCTGAGAGGTTGACCCCATTTCTTCTCAGGTTGTAGGTGGATAATGGTGGCCTTTAGACCCATCCTTTAAAAAAGTCCAAATCCAGACACTGATAAGCTCTCTGATCTATCACCACCTGCCTTTAATGTCCCACCCCAGTCTGCAAGGACACTTGTTATGGATGGCACTGGGCAGTCAGCAGATTCAGACAGAGAGGGATCAGTAAGGACCCAGTTCCTCAAAAGAGATGCAGGCTTGCAGAGGGAACGTGGAACATGATTACTCCCCAGGTTTAATAGTCAGAGGAACACTTAGGACTCAGCTCATTCATGGTTGGCTTCACTCAGCAGATCCTCCTTCCTCCAAAAACTGGGAACACAACCCATTTTTCCCTAACTGTCACAGAGATGATTGTGGTGCAGCAAAGAAAGAGAAATTGAGAGGTCAGAGCAAATAGCTACAATCAATTGGCACTTACTAAGCACTGGGCCATGGTTGTTTTACAAGCCCTTCCTCATTTTATCTTTGTAACATCAGAAGATTGTTTTCAGTTTCACACCAACTCCAAGATCATTGAGTAGAAAGTAGAAAGAGTTACTGGACTTAATGACAGAATTGCAGCAATCATTTCCTTAGTGAAAACTATTGGGAAACGATATGATGGTCAGGAGCCTGGGCTCTGGACATTGGGTACAAATTCTGCCTCTTAGACTATAGCAGTTACATTCTCATTGCTGAGACAAAATACCTGACCCAAATAAATTTATTGGAGGAAAGGGTTTATTTCAGGCTTATATTTTCAAGGGAGAGCATCGTCGTGGAGGAGAAGAAGATCCATAACATGAGTGGGAAGCTGGCTCACCTCTTCACACATCAATGGCTGGGAGAGAAAGCATCAAGCGAGAGCAAGCTCTGAGCATCCATTGGTGTTACTGATCCCATTGGTGTTACTGATAACCTCAAGGTCCACCCCCAGCAACACACCTCCTCCAATCAGGCTCTGCTTTCCAAACACCTGATGCCATGGGGGACATTCTGCATTCAAACCACCACATTATCTTTTCATGCTTTGCTTTGGTTTTTCTTATAGATGAAATAGAAACATGCCTCATATGGAAATTGCAATGATTAAATTCAAAATACAAAGCACTGTAAATAGGTTCACTGATATTTTATATTCACTATTTTTTTACCTTGGCAATAACTCTGAGTAGGAATTATTCTACCCATTTTCATGATGGTTTTGCTAAGAATCAAGGCTAAACATTTTATGAAGACCACATATGGGAAGAGTTAGGGACACTCTAAATGGTAGCCTTTGGACCTCCACACCCAACCTCCTAACGAAGGTTCCCCTCTTTATCTTGCTAACTTCCCATAGAGAAACATCGCACACCATCAAATGTGAACAAAACAACCTTCAGAAAATTCATTTCTAGTTAGTTCTGGTCCCCTGAGAGATATATACCAAGACAGAATTAGAGTATGGGATTTAGTGGAAAGTGGGGAGGCAGCTGATAGAGGTTGGGAAAACCCACCTCAACATGGTGCTGGTCTGAGTCTCCACAGAAAAACTGAAAAGAGAAAGAGAAATCATACCTGATGCTGAGAACCAGGTCAGACTCCTAGGGATACGATGGTCATCGACTCCAGAGAGAAGCTCCCACTAGGCTTTGGCCAAGAAGAGTGACCATACCCAACAAAAAGTGTCACAATTAACTAACTATACTTATCACCTTTAATCCAAAGTGCTCTCACTCTTGGTTGCTTTTTGTTTGGTTGTTTTTTTCACAGAAGAAAGCCAAAACCAGGGAGAACTCAGATCCATCAATACATCAAGAAACAATAGCCGAATGCCTAGCATGAGACAAACCACCTCTACCTATCTGCCAATGCTCAGGAGACTTCACAGAGGAAGTGGCAATTTAAACAGGTTGTCAGCATAGCTGCTCTCACTGCGATCCTGACAGCCTGTTCTAGGGTGATGGTGACAGAGACTGAGGTCACTCATAATTCATCAAAGCAGAAATCCAGAGGATACAGAGAGTTCAACATTAAAGCAGACTTCTAACACACCTGCCAAGGATCAGGGAACATTTCAGAAGAGGGGGGGAGTAGAAGGTAAAAGCCACCCAGAGGCAATGACCCTCCAAACTAACTGCTGCATTCATAACCCCATGATGAATACCAAAATTTCCTCTAAGGGGGACCCTCAGTGGAATGCAGGTAGGGAAGAGGGGATGTAAAGGGATAACATGTGATTTGTTTATACAGGAAATTTCATTAAAGAAAATAAGTATGAGAAAGTAGAAGAGTCTGAGACCACAGAGTCATTCTGAGACACTGACAGAGCCAATAGGTTGACCTTGAGCTAATGTCTCCTGTCGGGATTCCTGTATTTCTCAGTGATGAGTTTCCCTCAGAATTACTACAAGTTCCAAGCTGCAGCAAGAATACTCTGCAAGAAACATGAAGCTACTTGAGGGTGATCTAAAGTGGGAATCACATTTTGAAAATAAAATATTCATCCAATAGGGGTGACCTTCATCTGGGACCATCCAATGGGGTAAGCTAAAGCTATGACTATCCCCAGTACTGTCCCTTGCTGTCGGGCACTGCTTATTGGCACTGCTAAATGAGAGCATGGAGGACAAAGGGTTAAGAGGGCGTTGGAGAATGAGGTCTGAAACCCCAACCAATTCGGCATGCATTTCCCTATCTCCACCCTCAACACTGAGACTCCCAACCCCCAAAGCAAGCCACATGAACCCAGGTTCGCACCCCAGCTGTGCCTGGCAGGTGGCAGTTCCTCTGTCCCCACCATCTGATACGTGCCCAAGCTCATGTCTACATGCAAAGCAGGTATTCACAGGTTGCTGATTACTGCCAATCCCTGTTGCCCATTTTCTTCCCCTCCCTCCTCCTATACCTCTATTTAACCAACAGAGGCTCCTACAATAAACGAGATTATTTTCTACACCTTTCCCATGGGTCTCTGCCTGTTATTCTCTCTGAAGAGATGAGCTGAACACACAGGAAGCCATGCTTCCAAGAGCTGTAACACTTCTGTGAGTTTTCAGGCCCATGGATATGCCTCCACAGCTGTCCAGTCCCCCGCTGCCCAGAAGGGCACCTGCCAGTCAGCCAGCCAGCCGGACAAACAGAGCCCCAGAAGCCAGCCAGGACCATGGAGAGACACGCCTCCCAGGGCGCGCTCCCAACCCCAGGGACCAGAAGTGGTACGGGAAAACTCTGCCAGACTTCAGGACCGGCCCCTTTCTTCTTTTATTAAAAACAACACCTTGCAACTGAATATTTGAAATTTTTGTGGCTGCCAAAATGATCCATAGCTGATAGGAATACTTAAAACATTCTGCCATAAGGCACTTGGCTTTTGGTGCCATGTTTTAAAAATTAAGAAGTCAAGGGGCTGGCATGGTAATGTGAACCTTTAATTCCAGCACTCAGGAAGCAGAGGTAGGATGATGGCTGTGAGTTCAAAGCCACTCTGAGACTACATAGTCAATTCCAGGTAAGCCTGGGCTATAGGGAGATCCTACCTTGGAGAAGGAGAAGGAGAAGGAGGAAGAGGAGGAGAAGGAAGAAGAAGGGAAAGAAGAGGAGAAAGAAGAAGAGGAGGAGGGGGAAGAGGAGGAGGTCAGTGTCATTATCAAAGAAAAACTCTTAAACACAGGTTTCTCCAGGCTTCCTTCCCAAGAAATGCACACCAAGGAAGGCACCTCCCAGAGAGTCCCCACACTTGGCCTGGCCCTGGCTCTGTCCTGCAGTGGGCTTCACTTCTGTCTGCACCAACCTCACCTCCTTCAACTTCAGTAACTCCTGGGCTCTCCCCTCATGAATGTTATAGCTATTCTGGTCTGGCCTAAACTTCTGAGAAAAATGCCTTTTTTCCCAGGGTACATGAGTTTGCTGGATTCCTCGAGGGGACTCTCCAGGGAAGTGAAATATCAGGTGCTCTGTGAAGTCACTGAATATTTTATTTTCCAATGTCTGTGAAGCAGATTACCTTAAATCTGTTCCTTTCTCCTGCCAAAGCACTCCTCTCTCTTTGCCCTCAGGCAGTGCAGTGATTCCAGAGCTCAGGCAAGGAGGGAGGAGCAGGAGCCTAATGGAGGTCTCTGAGTGGGAGGCTCCTCCCACCTGTTCTTGCCCAAGTTTTCTAAAGATGTAATGTAGATGCTCAGATCGTATTACAATGCCAAGGTCTCTAATCCAGCCCAAACTGCTCATCTTAGTTAGAAATGACCAATTTTTATAGCTCCTAACAGGATCATGACTATAAAACAGTACAAATGGAAAGAATTTTAATAAGTATTGCTAGAATGAAATATGTATCTCTTGCTGGTATGGAAGCCCATAGTTTTCAGTGAGTCACATGCTCAGTCATCACAGCGGTTGTAATGATTAATCGTGAGTGTCAACCTGACAGAACTAAAATTACCACAGAAATACACCTCTGTGTGTGTCAATGAGGGTGTTCCCGGAAAAGTTTAAATAAACAGGGAAGATCCACTCTGAATGTGGATGGTACTATTCATTGGCTGGGGTCTTGGCAAGCAAGCTGAGCACCATTGTTCACCTCCTTCTCCCTCTGCTTCCTGAGTATAGATACCATGTGACTGGCTACTTCATGCTCCTGTCACCATGACTTCCTGCCATGATGTACCCTCAATACCTGGGCCAAAACAAACCCTTCTCGCCTTAAATCACTTTTGTTGGGAATATTGTCATAGCAACAAGAAAAGTTACTAATGCCAAGGTCAGCCATTAATTGGACTGAGAGAGGCCAGTCATCCAACACTTTCAATTAAGCGCTTGCAGGGGGGCTTGGGGATTTAGAAGGAGTTCCAGAAGCAGATCACTTGTGATACACACAATTGACCCACGGGAAAATGATTGCTGTCTGTCTATCTGTCCTGTAGAAGGCTTCTGCAGACCATTCTGAGCTACACAAACAGCTTGTCTTCTCTCTTATCTATCTTCCTCATTAATCCAATTAATGAACCAACAAAGGAATGATCTATAGGCCCCAGCTCTCCGGGAAAGTATGTTTAGGAAGTGATTCATAGCAACATTAGAGTTACAAAATCTTGGACAACCTAGAAGTCCTTTAATGGGAAACCATTTTAAATTTTGGTAGATCTACTACTTGATGCATTTAGCTATGTGTCCAACACACACTCACTGAGCATCTCCCAAGGGTCCTGAAGTGCTCTAAGTGATGAAGGTACAAAGTTGAGCAAACGTTTTTGCCTGCAAGGAGATTACACACTAGCTCAGGGAAAAGATACAATGAAATAGGCATATAATAGAATGTCAGGGGCCGGGAAGATGGGTCTGTGTTTAAAGGTGCTTTCTTATAAAGCCTGCTAGCTCAGGTTTGATCGTCCAGTACCCATGTAAAGCCAGACACAAAAAGTAGTGCATGTGTCTGGAGTTCATTTGAGTGGCAAGAGGCCGTAGTTCACACACAGACATACACACACAATAATAATAATAATAATAATAATAATAATAATAATAATCAGTAAATATATTTTAAAAAATAGAACATCCGTGTGCTGAAGGAAGGTAAATCAAGGGAAAACATATATGCAATTTATCAAGATAGACAGAGTAGGCCTTCTTGTGGAAGCAAAATATGAACAAAGAACAAATATTCAGATCCTCCCTAAAAGCATATTCCATCCAGGTCAGCAAACAGACAGTGCAAAGGACCAGAGGCAGGAGGGTGCACTGAGTGTTTGATGGACAGAAAGGAGGCCAAGTGGATGCCAGGAGTATCCCTGACTTGGACTGAGTGGTCCAAGACCATACAGTCCTACTTGGGATCCACTTAATCAGATGTCACAGAAGCTTCCAGATTGGATGGGGCCTCCATTTGCATGACAGAATGATTTCTATCCCTTGGGAATGGATCATAAGCCCAAGTGAAGACCACACACTCAGAGAAGATTCATGTAAAACAAAACCAAAAACAGTGGGAAAGCACTGGAGGAGGAATCTACCCTAAAAGGTGTTCAAAACATAAAAGTAGGAGACACTACGATGCCATGGTGCCACAAAAGCTCACAATCCTTGAAGCCAAAGGCAGACACAACTGAAAAAGAAAACGATTTAGAATCCTAAAGGAAGCTGAGATACAGTCTCTCTTTGTTAAGACTACAAATTCCAATTGTGTGTGTTGTGTGTGTGTGTGTGTGTGTGTGTGTGTGTGTGTGTGTGTTGTGGTGGGGAATGATCTGAAGGCCCTCCACATGCTATGCTATGCACACCCTCTACAATTATGCTATACCTCAACCCTTAAAAATCTCCATGACTCTATGAATAAACCGGAGATGAAAACATACTGCTATATTAGGATTATTGCTATGTTAAGATTGTGATATTATGGATTTAAAAAAATTCTTATTGTGTCTTTGTGTTGCCTAATTCTACATAATCAATAGTGACTATTTTATAATTTAATCTTGTAAGATACAAAAGATAGGTTCTCAGAACCAAAACTTTATGAACCCTCACTCTTTGGGTTGAAGCCACCCTCAGCATGGTGCCTTGTATCTGTGGTCCACACTCCACCTCTTCAGACTGCGTTCACACCCTGTCCCCTGGGACCAGACTTCTGCCCCTGGCTATGATACCTGTGTTAATACCCTGGTCTAAACTTCAACAAGACTAACTCACACTTTCCCTGAAGTCTCTGCACCCATGTCATCCTGTGGCAGTATGCTCTGGACATCTGTTTCCTGGCTGCTCCCACTGTCACTACAAGAGCACAGCCTTTCCAGACCTTCCGAGCTCCTTTGGCTATGTGGACTTCATGACCATCACCGTCATTTCCCCACCATCCTTCTAAGCATAGCCCAACACCTTCCTAAATTCATACACCATGGTCTTCAGTCACTTCCTATGTCCTATGGATCAAGTCTTTTCCTTAGGTTTACCCTAAGCCTAGCATATCACTGCTAGGGAGAGCTGACTTTTCAGCACACATCTAAATGGGCTCTAGTCAGTCCATGATCCTAATTGCCCTGTGAAAATACCATGAGTTGCAGCTAGCTTCTCGTTGCTGACACAAAGAACCTGACCAAAAGCAGCTTGTGGAGAAATGGGTTTATTTCGGTTTACAGACTCGAGGGGAAGTTCCATGGTGGCAGGGAAATTATGGAATGAGCAGAGGATGCACATCACCTCCTGGTCAATATTAGGTGGACAACAGCTAGAGGAGAGTGTACAAAACACTTGCAAGGGAAACCAGCTATAACATCCATAAGCCCACCCACAACAACACACCTCCAACAAGGCTCCAATTTCCAAATTGCTATGAGCTGGGGATCAAGCATTCAGAACCCATAAGTTATGGGGGACACCTGAATCAACTCACCACATTCTGCCCCTGGGACCCACAAATTCATAACCATACATGATGTCAAATACAATGCACCCAGCCCAATTCCAAAAGTCCACATAGATTTAATCAGTCTCAATAATGTTCAAACATCCCCATGATATAAGGTCTTTAAACTGAGCTGTGATACCAAAAACCATAATGGCACAGAGTAAACATTCACACTGCAAAAGATAGCATTGGGCATAACAAACATGAACCAATACAAGATTTAAAACAATAGGGCAAACATCAAATTCTGTAACACCAAGATTGACAACTCTAACCCAAGACAAATCTCCAAGCCTGATCATTCTAACCTGTGATGAGTCTCTGGATTTAGAATTCTGCCCCTCTAGTCAGGCTCCTCACAGTCCTGGAAAACTCTATCCAGTATCAGCAGTTCTACTTGGCAGCCATCCTTAACCTTGGCATTTCCACTGGGTCTCCACTGCAAAGCAAGGTTCATTCTCATGGCTCCATTGGGCCTCTACACAGGCAATCCAACATGCCTGCTTCACACTACCAATGGCCGTTTCTAAAAAACAAAATTGTATTGCAAATCCAATGACCCTCTCTTCCTGCGTTTTTTAAACTCCATAGTACGAGGTGGGCTACCAATTTGTTAATCCGGGGTGGTGGGGGGAAATAAGTCTGACTTTGAACAGCAGTAAACTTCCTTCAGCATTCAGGCCTTCTACTTTAAAGAGTCTGCATTCTTCCTGCTGTTCCAATGCCGATCACCTGGCCCCAACTCAATGCTTATAATTTCTCAAACAATTGCAGCTGGACAGGCAGCAGTTTCTGCCCAAAGATTTCATTACTTTCTGTGCCATCTCTATCTGCTCACACCAGTCCATTTTTACACAAAACAGTCCTGCACAAGTTCTCAGGACACAGGCAGGCAGAACGCAGCAAGCCTCTCACACAATCTGCCTCTAGACCAGTCCCAACAAAGTTCTTTCTCACCTAGTAAGCCAAACTTCACAGTCTATAGTTCTTATTGCATCCAGGTCTTTCAACTCTGATCAGAATCCATCAAGCTCTACTGCAAGGCATCTCTTAAGTCAAGGTTTCAAATCCTTCTACATTTCCCCCTGCAAATCAGTTCCAAAAGTCCAAAGCCACAGAATCAGGGTTCTAGCAGTAACAATCCCACTCTTTGGTGCCAAACTAGCTGTTGCAGTCAACTTCCTATTGCTGAAACAAAGAACCCGACCAAAAGCAGCTTGTGGAGGAAAGGGTTTATTTTGGCTTATAGTCTTGAAGGGAAGCTCCATGATGGCAGGGAAACATGGCATAAGCAAATGTTGGACATCACCTCCTAGTCAACATCAGGTGGACAACAGCCACAGGACAATGTGCCATACAATGGCAAGGGGAAGCTGGCTATAACACCCATAAACTCACCCCCCAAAACATGCCTCTAATAAGGTTCCAATTCCACAATTGCCATCAGCTGAGATCAAGCATTCAGAACACATAAGTTGAGGGTGATACCTGAATAAAACCACCACACCATGTTCACCATATCCCACTTTCTGCTTTACTCCTCTTGAAAGAGTTCTTCCGTTCACTCTCTAGCCAATCCCAGCTCTCCTTAAAAGCAAATGACTGCAGACTTATTATTGATAACAATAGTTATAACTTCCTGTGTGCCAGCTGATGTACCCTGTCCTCTGTGCACAATTTCCCTTAATCCTAACAATGGCATCATTTCCCCTGATTTTTTAAAAAATGATAGAGAGAGAGAGAGAGAAAGAGAGAGAGAGAGAGAGAGAGAGAGAGAGAGAGAGAGAGAGAGAGAGAGAGATAACAGACATGCCAGGACCTCTTGCCACCACAAATGATCTTCATACACAAGTGCAACTTGTGCATCTGGCTTGTTTATGTTTGGGGTACTGGGAATTTGAACCCTGAACCTTTAGGCTTTGCAAGGAAGTGCCTTTAACTGCTAAGCCATTTCTTCAGCCTCATCCCATTCCCTTCTTTTCATATGATAAAACTGAAACTCATATTGATCAAGTAACTTTCTCAATGCACACAGCAGATCAGTTGCAAAACCTGGACTTGAGCCAAAGGCTATCTTTGAGGTCTTCCTCAGTCCAGACATCACCATATTCTTAATTATCACCTATGACCCTCCTTTCTGAATAGCTACAGCCCTCACAGTTGGAGTGCAGTATCAAGTCCATCACATTTGATTATGCTATTTGCTGCTGCTCAAAATTCCATATCCTTTATGGAATTCTAAACTCACACATGACTGAGGGAATGTAAATAGGTACAACCGTTTTCCTGAATAGTTTGGTGGCTTTTGCATACTTTGTGCCTCAGCAGTTCAGCTCATAGTCATTTGTCTAAAAGAAAAGAAAACACTTGCCCAGAAAATGTCTAGGGTAAGACTATTCATAGTTTATTCATAATGTCCCCAAACTGAAAACAACTCAAATGCTTATAAGCACGAGGATGGGATCTGATACCAACAGTCAGAGCAAATAGAATATGGATGAAACTCACAAGCATGGGTTGATCGAGAAAACTCAGAAGAAAATTGGTATGCATGTATATTTCCATGTGCATAAGAACCAAAGAGATAGAAGGGTCCTGGGGGAGGCTACGGACTAGGAAGGAGATTGTGGAAAAGGTAAGGAGGAGTTGGCCAAGTGATGTTTCATGACTTTGGGACTAATTGCAAGGAAGGGTACTGTGATAGTTTGAATAGATGTCCCCCCATAGAATTTATTATAATTGTGATTATTATAATTGTGAATTGTCTCTAGCCTTCTGGCTGGAGGAGGTGTTACTTTGGCCTGGCCTCCTGGGGTCTGGCCCTGAGGTATTTCTAAATTGGATGCAAAATTCTAGGGATACATATGCAAAAGAGCAGCCGGAACTCAAGTCTGGAAATCCTGTTGTTTTGTGAGTTACAGAGTGTGAGAGTGTGCTTGATGGCTTTGGAGGTGCTGGAACTCTGTCTCTCTGCATGAATCTGTGAAAGCGGACCAGCCCTTTCATTCATTTTTGGAACGTCCCCAGGATCTGTTATTTGAATAAATACTTTACTCCCCAAAACTGTACCTTGTTTGAAGATTCATCCCAGCAGCGTGTGGCTGACTATGGCAGGTACTTTCAGTTGGAGAGTTACAATTTGTTTTCCTGGGTTTACATACAGAATATTTCAGTAAGACTAACTATATGTTGAGTTCCACTGATTAAAAATGCAGTCTTTAAAAAATATGTTTTGTGGTTAATTTTTAGATGAATAATAAATGCAAAGCACAACAGTGTAAATATTGTACTGTTTACAGGTAATTGTTGATCTGTTGGAGATGTGAAATGTCCAGATTCAAACTATAATATACTGAACTTTCAAAATAGGGTTTTTAAAAAAATTTTTGGGGGGGGTTTCAAGGTAGGGTTTCTCTCTAGCCCAGGCTTAATTTTTTTTATAAAGTCAGGACTTGCTTTTAAATTCTTTCAAATGCCAATTTCAATAAAAACCCTTTTGGATACATTTTACTACTTTCAACTATTTTTGAGGTATTTGAAAATCATTTTTTATTTTTTTATTTTCAACTTTTTCTTTCTAGTCTATATTAAATGCAGAACTAGTTTCTAAACAGGCATCTAACAAAGAACAATCACAACATAAAGCGAGGCAACCTAATGTAACATTTACAGAAAGTAGAGGTGGGATTAGTTAAAAGTTAAAAATTAAGTTTCTGTAATAGTAAAAACCTCTCAGTCTCTTAGTATTTGGAACCATCAAGATCTCCTGAGACTAGACAGTTAGCAGGGAGGATCAAACAGATTTAAGCACCTCTGACTTCTTCTAAAGTGGTGTACTCTTTTATCCATGAAGTAGTAACCCTGAGCAACAATAGAGTTTCTCACACTGTTCTCTGGGTTGAACAAACAGGATACCACCATCAGTGTGCTTCAGTCTACAGATTTCTTTTGTGGGCTATTTCCAGATTTGTTTTGTGGGCTAGAGAGCTTCATACACTGAGCAATCATTTGGCAAAGCTTCAGCTCCTGGATCAACTTCACTAGAGTGGTAAACAGCTGCATAAGTCAGAGATATAACACAACTTCATTGTTCCCCAATAGACCACTGCAGTGCCACCTGATAATCATAAACAGGTAGCTGGTATCCAGTGATCACAGGTGAACTTTGGTTTGGAAGATACGCCTGAACACACTAAGCTGAATACTTAGGCTATGTGTATTTCCCTGTAAGTTACAGGTCAAAAAAAGCTAAAGAAATATGGCCAAGACCATTATTTATATTCTCCTAGACCTCCTTTTCTGAATGTATGTGTTGAAGGTGTCCCAGATCTACCAATGTTCAAATGTCATCATCCATGTCTCACAAAATTAGAGGGAGAGTTTCTCATGGAATAGTTGCTTATTGTTTTATGACGACTACGTTGTGTCCTTCCTATAGAAGGAAGCACTGAGCCAACTGAACTCGAACTGGGCTTCTGGTAGACTCTGAGTGTCATGAGCTCTCAGCACACTTCTTCCTCCAGCTTTGTTGGCATCTATTCAAATCAGGGACAATGTCTGCTCTAATTGATCAACTTAAATAATAACAGTAAGTGCCCCAAAGTTAACAGGTTTATTCAAAACTGAGAAGCTGTGTTCGAATGCAGACTGTGTAGACATCATCCCATGTATTGGGACATAGAAAGTAAGAGATCCCTGCATTGTAAGATTTCCTGGGTCCTACAAAAATTCCTATCCCTCTACAAGTCTAAGCAGAAAGCATGTTCTCTTCCCCAGCATGCATCATCCTGAGGGAAAGACAGTCTACTTTCACCCTCCTCCAAAGGAGTTTAAGGCTTTTGATTGATAAGAGGAAAGGTTTGGAAAGAAGTTGGGACTTGGTCTCCCTACAGTCATGGGTCATCTCCATGCCTACTCACGAAGGCAGGCTTCACCCAGGCTCTTGTCCATCCCTGAACTGAAATGCCGGAGGAGCTTGTGTCTGCACATGTGATAATTTGGATGTGAACCATAGACTCATGTATTTGTGTTTAAGCCTCATACTTGATCCCCAGCTTGTCATAGTCAGCCACACAATGCTGGGATGAATCTCCAAACCAGGCACAGTTTTGGAAGGAAAGTATTTATACAGTAACAGATCCAGGGGAAGTTCCAGAATGGTAAAAGAGGCTGCCCCCCCTTTCCCAGATCCAAGCAGAGAAACCCATCACCAGCACCTCAAGCAAGCCGACTGAAAACTCCAACTAGCAAACAACAGGAATTCCAGACTTGAGCTCTGACTGTTCTTTGCATATGTATAGCTGGAATTTCACACTCACCCCAGAAATACCTTAGGGCTGGACCCTAGGATCCAGCCTAGGTGACACACCCTCCAGCCAGGAAGCTAGAGAAAAACATTGATAACTCTTGAATCTATAGGGGGATATCCATTCAAACTAACACACATAGCCTCATGTATTTGTGTTTAAGCCTCATACTTGATCCCTAGCTGGTAGCAAATTTAGAGGTGAAGCCTTGTTGGAGGAGGTGTGTCACATGGGGTGAACCTTGGGGTTTGTTAATCCAGCCCCAAGCCCAATTCTTAGTCTACTTCTACCCAGAGATGTGACAAAACATGAGCCAGCATCCTGCTCATGCCATGCTTTCCCCACCATGATGAAACTTTCCCTTGAAATTATAAACCTGATATAAACCTTTCCTCCCATAAACTGCCTCTGGTCAGATGTTTTCTTTATCCCAGAAATGGGATGGTAACTGTTGTAGCATGTGAGGTTCCTTTGTGTGTGGACCACCAAAATGACACACTGGCCCAAACTGGCCTTTGACAGTTTGTCTATGTTTCAGTTGATTTTGTCTTAGACATCTGTGCTGCAGCTACTCTGTAGGGCAAAAGCTTGTATTGTCCCACCCTCTCTAGATAGAGGTTATCCTTCTGGATTGGCTTACCTGACTGATTTAATTTTAGCCCTCTGTTTGGCTCCAGGGACTTATAATTTTGTAGCTTTGTCTAACTTCTTTGATATCATTCTCCATATCTTTCTACATACTAAATGGAAGATGATCATTGAGTCTCTTTTGAGTCGAAAGCAACAGGGCAAAACAAGTGTAGAGTCAGCCTGATTTCCATTTTACAAATAGATTTGTACTGAATTCATACCCGCATGTATGCAAACATGTCATTTCAATAATAAGACACCAGATATTGCTATTCTCTGGTATCTTTGGAAGGTCAATAACCTTTCAATTACAGCTTACAGCTGAATATTTAATAAGGCCTTAAAATAATATTTTACCTCATGATTTTCTGGAGAGGGAATATTCAAACTGTAGACTCAATTGGAGGTTAATTTGTAGTTGAGCTCACAGCATATAATCTAAATATTAAGGTAACATTTTCTTTGTAATTTTAACCTGCAATTTAGCAAGAGGTTTCCATGAGCATGGGAGAGCACAAGGAAGAAGGGAAGGAGCCATCCTTAGAGACACAAGCTTCCGGCTCTGTGTTTAGTTTCCCAAATGAGAACTCAGTCTCCTTGTTCGAGGTGAAGGTGCTGTACTGAGCAGACAGCTCAAAAGATGCTCCGAAAAAGACAGACTCTGAAACACTGTTAAGAAATGTCTTTAAATGAGTCCCAATTTAATTATTTTTCCTACTATCTATTGAATAGGTTCTGTTAAGGAATGAAGCTGTCTCTGCTCACATTCTAACTTTGGCTTAAAGGTTTATCTGTGCAGAGTGAACTGTAAGCTAACATGATGTGTAAACAGATTGTAACACAGCTCCAAGAGTATGTAAAGAAATCTTCAGACAACAGGCTTGAAAGGAAGGCATGAGATGGATTTCTTTTTGGAGAGAGGTATATTAAGGATGGTGTATTATAACATGAAAGAACATGGTGGGATCTCAGAGCCTCAGAGCTAGAGAGGAGTAAGGGAGGAGGGAGGGAGGGAGGGAGAGAGGGATATATATATATATATATATATATATATATATATATATATATATATATATATATAGAGAGAGAGAGAGAGAGAGAGAGAGGCCAGCTTTGGTCCAAAAAAATGTGAAGTGTCTCTTTTTAATGCCTCTAAGGAAAACAGAAAAATCCACACCCCACTCCATGTGACCCAGCCTATGTGCCAGGAGCCATGGAGGTGCTGGGTGGGGTGAGGGAGAGCTGGAAGGCACTAGATAGAACCCAAGGCCACAATTCAAGTAGCCTTGGGGTCCCTGGCAACAGGCTTGCTTTCAGGTGCTCAAAAGGCAGCAGTGTGAGGATTTTAGTTTGTGAGCCTGCTTGATGGGCTGCCGCGCATGGGCATGGTTAAATCTGGTTTCTTACTGTGATTTCATCTGGGTTCCAACATTATCTCTGTAACAAGTATCTTGGTCTCAGCCAATGACACCTGTTCAAACCATGTTCAAAGATGACAGACATGACGTGTGACCAAGCAGGTCTCTATACTTCTATTTCCTGTGTCACTTCTTTTTCTCTGGCTATAAATGTCACAGGGCCCCTGTGGTAGAGAGAAGGCATTCTGACCCATCCATCAAGGACCGATGCTCAATACTCGTATTGCAATAAGACAAGTTAATCTCAAAGCTAGATTTGGTACATCCCATCTTTAAAAAGCTCATGTTTTTGTTTATGCATTTTCATTATTGTTGTAGCTCACATAATGACTCAGGATTTCTTAGCCCTAACTCTTAGGATATTGGGGATTGGGTAACTCTTTGTTGTGGGGAGCAGTCCTGTACATTTTCTACCCTCTAGATGTCAATATCATCCCTGCTACCTTCCAACTATCTCAACTATCTCACTTCTGGTTTGAATATCTCCAAAATCTGCCAAATGTCCCCTGGAGGAAGGGGCCAAATTGACGCCTGGTTGAGAACAACTATTTAACTATTCTTGCTTTCTTTTAAGTGCCAATCTCTCTCTCTCTCTCTCTCTCTCTCTCTCTCTCTCTCTCTCTCTCTCTGTCGTGTGTGTGTGTGTGTGTGTGTGTGTGTGTGTGTGTGTGTGTGTGTATCATTGATGTCTGTCTCCACTGACCTTTCATGGGTTATCAGACTTGCTGTGGTGATTGGTCTTCTGTTTTTCTCATAGGTTTCATTTAGGCCCTGTTTGAAGGCTAGGTGTGGTTTGTCTCCTGCCAGGATGTCAGCCATTATCCAATCTCTTGTTGGTGGAATTAAGTTGTCCTTGCTCTCACAATGCCTTCTGAAAAATACAAACAATCTCCATCAGAGAGTGAGATCGATATAGGTTAAATGAGACAACATTGCTATTTTGGCTAGCTCCTAATGGGTGTAGCCTCTCTGTTGCTCTCTGATAGTGGGAATTTCCCCTAGGAGCCTGGGTTCTTGGTTCCCATAGGATTTTGCCATGGATCCCAGTTCCAGTTAAGGGTTCCTTGTTACTAAGCAGATCTCTTAGCCAATCATTAAGCCCTTGATTACCCTCCTTGGTTTAGTGCCACTACTGCACAGATGAGCACTTCTTGACTTGCTGGTCTCTTCCATGCAGTTGTGTATTCAGCATTCTTGCGACAACTGTCTATATTGTATATCAGTGGTCTCTGCTTTCTCCAAATATCCTTGACCAATTTGCCAAGAACAACTATTCTGAATAAAGGCCCAGGCCAGATTCTACTTGTTCTTTAAAAATGTAGATCCCACAGGAGAAAAGTGTAAGCTGCCGTGTATGGCTGGGCAAGCTGCTCACTGATAAAGGGGGTCTAGCCAATGGCATACGGGTGGGCTGAAATCTAACCCCTACTCAGCTTGAGATGCCATGGATTCTGTCCTGGAGCAAGAAGCTTCTATTAAGAACTCAGATAAAGGTTCCATGTGAATAGCACCTATTTGTAAGACTCTCAATGTGGTAAAGAAGCCTAGAAGACAGAATCCAAAATTTACTCAGTCTAATTCCTTTATTCTTCAGATAGGAAAACGGAGACCCAGGGAATAGTTGGAGCTTCTCACTGGAGTCCATGATCCTGGTCTCCATAGGATTCTGACTTGGTGCCAGTTCCTTTCTACTGTGCAGATCTCTTAGCCAATCAGAGAGCCATTGGTTACCTATCTAGGCTGAGTGCCACTATTGCACAGGTGTGTACATCTTGTCAGGCTGGTTGCTTTCATATAGCAGTGTCCCCTGCTTGCTCACAGCATTGTTGTACATTTTCCTCTAGCAGTACATGTAGCATTTTTTAATCACTGTAGGAGCTAACTACCTGGGAACTGGCTTCCTTCCAGATTCAGCCAGATCTCTTGATGTTCTTTGTTGGTAGCATGTGGTGTCTTCAGCAGTAGGGTCTTACCTTTACCTCAGACAGGCAATCAATTGTTTTTATAGAAACCTATCTTGTTTTGGGGACCTTGTAGGTCTCTCTGATCAACAGTTCAACCTGGGTACTGGGAGTTACAAGTCAGAGCCAGCTTTAAAGACCCGTCAAGCCCCAGGGAGCCATCTTCCTGGTTGGTGAGAGAAGATCTGAAAATAGTGCTGCAGCAAAATTCCTTTGCCATTTTCTGTCCTACAGAGTATAGGTTGTGGCATCTTTTCAGGGCCCAGCCCCTGACCTTTCTGTCCTGATGCTTAAAGTACTAGAAGTTTCTGGATGTCTGAGTAGCATTCTGTGAACACAGACGGCCATCCATAATCCCACCATGAGAATTGATAGCAGCAGCAGCTGACAGGAATTTATTTTCTATGACACCCCAGCAGGCTATAACCCTCCTCTGGCTGCAGGACATGTGTAGAGGCATTCCCTTATTGCTGGGACATCTAGACAACACTTCACAATTAATCCCATTTGGAGCAACAGTGACCATAGCATATAAAAAAGTCCCAGGGTTTAGTATTGTTAAGAAGAAAGACCCTCCAGCAGAACCTCAAGAGATCTGGGGTACTGAGGGTGTCAGACTGGGCAACAGAAAGGGACTAAAGTTGGGTGTGCTATTGAGCAGAGATGGTGGGAAGTCTAGGGCCAGCCAGCACAATAGTCATGGGGAAGCCAAGCCATAGAACAGTTCAGAATGGGGTTTCATCTGCTCTTGTGAGAAAAGACTGGTAGAGATTGCCAACTAATTAAATCTGCATGATATTTAAAATATGCATGGTGTGTGTATGCATGTGTACATGCTATTCTGTATGTGAATTTCCTTTTCAATGGCTTTCTGTTTTCCTCATAAAGTTCTAAAGTTAAAAACAAATATCTACTGTCTATCATGGCACACTCCTGTAATCCTAGGTATTCAGGAGGATCACAGGTGGACTAAACAGCAAGACCATGTCCTGAAACAAAAAAGCCCCAAAATGAAGCTCAATAATAGAATACTTGCTTGGCATGAGAAAAACTGTAGAATACAGTTTCCTAGTACCACACACACACGTGCTTGGATATACACACATATGCACATGCACATACATGGGCATACACACACACACACACACATAACACAAGAAGAACCTCTTTGGATTTCACTAAGGGGAAGTGGCTAAGTAAGTGTGTGTGTGCTTTTGGCACAAGCTCTACACTGCCTGGACCGCAAACAATGGTGACTATCTGAACACGTCTCTTGCTGCTTGCATGGTGTACTGGTTGAATGTCCCTTCTGCACAGGGGAATAGTAAGCAGTGTTTGTTTCATGGAGTTGTGGAAATGAAATGAGGCATGGCTGTAGACTGCCTGGCATGTTGTAAGTATTGAATAAAGTTCAGGCTATTATCAGTAGCTATGGTCAGAAGTTGACTGGACACACGAGTTAAGAACAAATTAAAGGGAAGATAGAAAGGGACATGAGTCATTTTTCAAGTCAACATTCTAGAAAGGAGCAGCTGCTTCTTTTTCTGAGAAGCAGGGATATTCAAAAGTCCTTAGGAGCACTAAAACAAAGCAAGTCTATTTGCTATATTTGAAAAGAAGGATGGGAGGAGAAAAGAGAGAAGCAGTGGGTTGGGGAAGTCAAGGGGGAGGACTGGCTTAAAAAAACACAAGAGTTGCTATTTTGAAAGAAGAATGGGGGGCTGCTTCCCATGCTTGGGGGAGGATGGAAATGAAGAAACTAGTACTTTTGGAGGTGTGGGGTATTCTTTTGAAGGGGGAGGACACAGCTCTCCTTCTGGGTGCACCAGTGAGTATGCTTTGGGAGGACGTAGGAAGGAGAGGCCCAGAGAAGGACAAACTCCCTAACCAGGCTGTGTCCAGACAGCAGAGTCCACTTCTGGCCATCTGAAGCATGGATAGTAACAGCAGATCACAGAGAAGTGTCTATGCCATGGCTCAGTGCTAAGAAAGCTCTCCTGCCCATGAGGCAAGTTCAATGGAAATGTAGAGAAATGTAGAAACATACAAAGTAGTACAAAACATGCTCATCAGATGGCGCCTGTATGACTTTCAGAGCTGAGAGGATGAGCAGGTTGTTGAGGAAAGCAAAGCTCTGGCACCACTGTTGGGTGTTTCATCAACGAAGGGACCAGAGTCAGGTAGAGGCCAGGGAAGAAATCCTGGGTTAGGGATGCACTGTGCTGTGCTGGTGGGAGAAGGTGCTATCAGCAGATCTGTGTGGAACGAACAGGTCAGGGTAGAGATGGGATCATTTAGGAAACACAAAACCCAGTGAGAGGCAGAATGAGGGAAGTCAAGGCTGGTGCAGGTATGTACAATGAGCCCGAGGAACACAGCTGCCTGACCTGCTGACAGAATTATAGGCTGCCATATTATAGGCTGGGGACTGGGAATGAGCAGCAACCCAGAGCCTGATAAAGTCTCAGCCATACTTGTGTATGGGTACAAGTATACGTCTGTGTGTGCCTCTCTCTCTCTCTCTCTCTGTGTGTGTGTGTGTGTGTGTGTGTGTGTGTGTATGTGTGTGCACTTTTGGAGGCCAGAGCTCCACATCAGGTGCCTTCCTCAATTATCGCCTCTACCTTTTTTAGACTAAACCCAAGATTCAATGACTCACAGACAGCAAGCCTTAGGAATTCTCCTGTCTCTGACCCCACCCCACCCCCAGTACTTGGATTATAAATTTGTGCCACCATGCCTGGCTTTTTATATGGAGATCTAAAACGATGTTTTCCCGCTTGCATGGCAAACAATTTATTCACTGAACCATCCCCTCAGCTTCTATGCCAGGGGAGCAGGGTAGGGGTGGAACGCTCCCAAATGCTGGTCACTAGAGCAGCTCAAAGATGCAGTTTACCACTAGACCCAGGAGGGAGAGAGGCAGGGACTATTACAGTGCCCTTCCACGACGCTGGATTTGCCATGTCTGCTGCAAGCCAGGGCAGGTCACGGGAATGAGAGAGCTGCCGGTAAGGTGGGGCCCTGGCAAATGGTGTGAGCCATCTGATGCATCAATGGTCTTTGGACAACTCCCTGTGGCCACACTGCATTTCACACTCAGCATGGCCACATCTTATTTTTTTTCCAGAGATTCCAGTAATCTTGCTTCTACACACAACATTTCTTTTCTGAAGTATTGATAGTAAAACTTTGCAAGGAAACACGGAGGAGGCTGAGTGAAACTTTGTCTATGGACTGGCTTGAGCTCAGGACGGGCAGCCATAATGGTGAGTTTATATCCAGGGTATTTTCTGAGCATATTCAAGTGACACTTCTTCCTAATCCCTTTGAGTCATGACTGTGGAATGCTGTAAGGTTGATGCTGGAGAATTCTTGCATGGTGAATGGAAGCATCCTCTCCAGGTGAGCAAGGGAAAGGACAGTGCAGCCACTGACCCTCCCACTTCCAGAGACAAGCAGATGGCCACAGTACCTAACACCGCACAGGAATGTTGTTGCTATCAATGTTACATGGCTGTCACCTGCATTTGATGTTGAAGGAAAGAGAGGCTTTAAAAATTTTTTAAACTTTTTATTGACACTGTATCCACATGTACAGATACCATATGATCTTAATCCCCTCCCAACACCCTCCCTCAATATTACTTTGTGTTTTTTTATTATAAGGGTTTCCTTTCTTAAAATGTCTAAGTGAAAATTAAGATGAGTGGCTTGGGTTGGATTAGAGACTGTGAGAGTGTAATACGATCTGACCATCTACATTATTACATCTTTAGAAAACTTGGGCAGGAACAGGTGGGAGGAGCCTCCCACTCAGAGGCCTCCATTAGGCTCCTGCTCCTCCCTCCTTGCCTGAGCTCTGGAATCATTGCACTGCCTGAGGGCAAAGAGAGAGGAGTGCTTTGGCAGGAGAAAGGAACAGATTTAAGGTAATCTGCTTCACAGACATTGGAAAATAAAATATTCAGTGACTTCACAGAGCACCTGATATTTCACTTCCCTGGAGAGTCCCCTCGAGGAATCCAGCAAAGTCGTGTACCCTGGGAAACAAGGCATTTTTCTCAGATGCTTAGGCCAAACCAGAATAGCTATAACATTCAGGATTTCATAATGGGGAGAGCCCAGGAGTTACTGAAGTTGAAGGAGGTGAGGTTGGTGCAGGCAAAAGTGAAGCCCACTGCAGGGCAGAACCAGGGCCAGGCCAAGTGTGGGGACTCTCTGGGAGGTCAGCTGTTTTTCCAAAGATGCTGTTAAGAAAATGAAAATTCCAATGACAGACTAGAGGAAAGTATTGGCAGAAACTACCTGCATAAAGATATGCCAAGTAGTCCCTTGTCACTTAAATGTGGCCCTGGACCCAGCAGCCCATGCATCCCCTGGGTCCTGGGATGTAACCAAAATATATCAATCATTTGTATAATTCAGTATGAAGAAACACAACACATTTTAAATGGGAAAAGTTTACAGTGAACACCTGAGTGGCTGATGTGCATATTACACAATGTTCAAATTTATTAATCATCACAGAAATCAAATTTTCACTGTGATAAAATACCCTCTAGGAATTAAATGTTAAGAGCACTAACAATTCAAAAGATTGTCAGGTAGCTCAGAGTATATGAAAACAAGTATGAGAGCCTGAGATTCCCAGGGCTTGACTTCCCAGCATTCAAAGAAAAGCCGGTCTTGTTTACACATGCCTAAAACCGCAATCCTATGGGGAACAGAAGTAGAACTACTGAGGCTCATGGTTTAGCCAGTATGTCTGAAAAAAAGCTCCAGGCAACTCCAGGCTCAGTGAGAGACTCAGTTTCAAGGAAATAACAGCAAAGAGTAATAGACAAGGACTCCCAATATTGTCATGGACCTCCTCGTGCCTACACATTGGGTACACACATCTGCATACACATGTGCACCACACACAGACACAGACACACACCATCACCACCACCACACATACCACACACACACAAAGAGTCCAAATAAATTATATGTAAATAAATACAATATTATCAATGCCATCATTGTTAAGGATGTGGAATAAATAGAATTCCTATCCATGGCTCGGCTCATAGGAATACAAAATATCTGTTAGAGGGGTTTTAAAAAGTCAAGTTTACCTACCCTCTGACTCAATTTTACTTTCCCCAAGAGAAATAAAAATGTAGGCCAAGAAAAATCTTGAAAACAAATGCACGAGGGGGGCGGAGCATGATGGCGGATGAGTAGGAGCCTCGCCAGGACTCTCTCCGTAAAGGTTTGATTTTTCCAGCTGGGATCCAAATCCCAGGCCCCAGCTGGCCCTTAACCCAAGCCCACCCTATCCCCAGATCCTGCACCAGCCCAGACAGGGTTCCCCAGCGGCTTTCTGCTCCACAGAGGAACAGAGAGCCACACCTCCCCACCCAACCTCCCACCATCGCCCATTGTTCCTCCCAGCTGCTTCCCAACCCCTTCCCTCCAGTGCCCCCCTCTCCCCCCACAAACACACAGGCAGATGAGTTTCTAGGGCAAACTGACCTAGCTAAGTTCCGAAGCCCACTCGGGACAGCAGCTGTCAGGAGGGGCCAGGCCTCTGGCAGATACCTGGGAACCATTGCCACTGCTGGGAGGGCAGAGGCCAGTTCAGGCAGGGACCATGCGCCACTGCCAGGAGGGCACAGGTGATTTCGGTGAGCACCAGGGACCGTGTGCCACTGAAGGGAGGACACAAGTTGGTCCAGGAATTTGAAAACATGGATTACATGAGCAATAGGAAGCTCTCACCAGACTCTTGAGTCTGGGTGGCTAGGGCTGGTTTGGCATGTGGAATCAGATCAGGTCCACCAAGTACTGGCCCAAGGAGAGTCTAGAGCCTTGAGTCTCTACCCCTAGTGGGGGAGATAGCATTCCAGATCTGCTTGCTGCAGTCAGGTGGGAAACACTGGGCTCTATAGCCTGGGGTGCTGGGGCTTTTTCTACTGCAGCATACCAATCGGGGACAGGGGCCTATGAGGTGGCTCTAAGACTAAATAGTCACATACAGAGGGATCCAGACAGGTAAAGATCTGAGCCTGGCTGCGGGCAGAACACCCCAACAGGAAAGACCTCTGTTTAAGATCGAACCTGGTGATCTTTCCACTGGAAGCAAAGTGGGCTGAACAGCACTCCCCAGGGTGCCTGAGTCCCACTCCCCTACCTGGACATGGGCAGAAACCAATGAAAAAAACCCACAGAAATCAAAGACGGAACTCCCCAACTAAGGGCCCCTAGTCCCATTATGGAACAGGAAAGTGGCAAGGAAGTAGAGACAACAAATATACAATCACAAAATGAGAATAATATGACTCCTCACCACAACTGCAATGTAAACATGAAGCAGTTAATGGCTGATATGGAAACTATGAAAAAAGACATGAATGAGATGAAGCTCACCAACACAAGCATAGAATCCAGATTGAATTTAATGGAGAGAAATTGAATGAATTCAGAAACACAGTAAGTGAATTGAAGGTGGACCAACTACGGGAGAAGCTAGACAATCAATTGATTAAATTTGATGAGGACTTAAAACTTAAAAATGATTTTCAGGAATCCCTAGCAAAAACAAAAATAGACTGGAAATTGGATATCACCAAAGAATTGGAGACTATAAACAAAATTATAGCAGAAACCAAAAATGAAATGGAGTTGTTAAAAAACTCCCTTGAATCAATCAGTCCCAGAGTTGATAATCTGGAGGACAGACTCTCAGATGTTGAGTACAAGACAGAAGGAATTAATAAGGATGTCATAGGTCTCAATAAATTCAAGAAATCAAGTGGGCAAAATTTGAGGGATCTATGGGATACCATAAAGAGGCCCAATATTAGAACCATTGGGATCCCAGAGGGAGAAGAAGCCTAGATTAAGGACATAGGAAATATTTTCAACAGAATTATTCAAGAAAACTTCCCCTATCTAACAAGAGAAAGCCCACTCAACATTCAAGTGGCCCAGAGGACTCCAAACAGACAGGACATGAAGAGGAATTCTCCAAGACACATTTTAATTAAGATGCCTAACATAGAAAGCAAAGAGAAAATACTCAAAGCTGCAAGAGAAAAGCAAACCATAACTTATAAAGAAAAATCCATCAGACTTACCTCAGACTTCTCATTAGAAACCATGAAAGCTAGAAGGGCTTGGAATAATGCTTTTAAGGGCCTAAAGAAGTATGGCTTTCAACCTAGACTACTGTACCCAGCAAAGGTATCCCTCATAATAGATGGAGAATTGAAAGTGTTCCATGAAGTAAACCAGCACTACGACTATTTGAACACAAAGCCAAAATTACAGAAGATTCTACAGGACATATCCCACACAGAAGAAACAAGAAATCTACCTCAGAAGAGTACCAGAGATCAGGCACGACAATCACAGTCAGTGTGCTAGTAACAGCAGCACAGACACCAACCTCCATTAACCCTTCAACATGGCAGGGCTTAGAGCAAACCTCACTGTTATATCACTGAATATAAATGGGCAGGGTAGATCAGAAAAATGGACCCTTCCATCTGCTGCCTTCAGGAAATGCACCTTACCTCTAAAGACAGCAATCCTCTTAGAGTAAAAGGTTGGAAAACAGTTTATCAGGCATGTGAAAGTAAAAAGCAAATGGGAGTGGCTACATTAATCTCTGACAAAATAGACTTTATACCAAAATCAATTAAAAAGGATAATGATGGTCACTTCTTACTCATCAAAGGAATGATCCAACAGGAAGATATCACCATCATTAACATATACGCAGCAAATTTGGGTGCAATACAGTTCATAAAGGAAAATCTACTCAAAAATAAAACAGAAATAGACTCTAATTCCATCATAGTAGGAGACTTTAATGCACCTCTATCAGCTCTAGACAGATCAACCAAACAGAAGATCAGCAGGGACATAATGGAGCTTAATGACACCATTGACCAGCTGGGGATAACAGATATTTACAGAACGTTCCACCCCAAAGACACAGAATATACATTCTTTCAGCAGCACATGGGACTTTTTCTAAAATTGATCATATCCTAGGTCATAAATCATCCCTAAACAAATTCAGGAAGATTGATGTAGTTCCTTGCATCATATCAGACCATAATGCTTTAAAGGTAGAAATTAACAATGGAACAGGATCCAGAAAATGCACAAAGTACTGGCGCCTGAACAATTCGCTCCTAAAAAATGATTGGATCATCCAAGAAATAAAACAGGACATTCAAAATTTCCTAGTAGTAAATGATGATGATAACACATCTTATCAGAACTTGTGGGACATAATGAAGGCAGTCCTAAGGGGGAAGTTCATTGCACTAAATGCCTTCATATCAAAGACAGAGAGGTCTCAAATCAATCATCTAACCACCCACTTCAGATCATTGGAACAGATGGAAAAAGCTAACCCGAGGAGCTCAAGACGAAAGGAAATAATTAAAATCAGAGCAGAGATTAATGAATTGGAAATCAAGAAAACAATTAAAAAATAGATAATTCAAAGATTTGGTTCTTTGAAAAAGTTAATAAGATTGACAGACCCCTGGCCAATCTAATCAAACAAAGAACTGAGAAAGCCCAAATCAACAAAATCAGAAAGGACAATGGGGAGATCACAACAGATCCCGAAGACATTGGAAGTATCATCAGGTCATACTTCCAAAACATCTACTCCACAAAATTAGAGAACCTGGAAGAAATGGATAAGTTTTTGGACACCTACCAACTACCAAAGTATAACCCAGAGCAGATAAAATCACTAAATAAGCCTATCACATCCACAGAGATTGAAGATGTAATCAAAAGCCTTCCCAAAAAGAGAAGCCCAGGACCAGATGGTTTCTCAGCTGAATTCTCCCAAGCCTTCATCACAGAGCTGAAACCACTCTTTCTGAAGCTTTTTAGAAGCATAGAAATAGAGGGAAGGCTTCCAAACAACTTCTATGAAGCTACCATTGCCCTAATCCCCAAACCAGGCAAGGATGTAACAAAAAAAGATAACTACAGACCCATATCTCTGATGAACTTAGATGCAAAAATCCTGAACAAAGTCCTAGCAAACCAGATACAATGCTACATCAAAAATATTATCCACCCTGACCAAGTTGGCTTTATCCCAGAGATGCAGGGATGGTTCAACATACGCAAGTCGATAAATGTAATCCACCACATTAATCAGTTCAAACACAAAAACCACATGGTTATCTCAAAAGATGCAGAGAAGGCCTTTGACAAAATTCAACACCACTTCATATTCAAAGCTTTGGAAAGAATAGGCATAGATGGCCTATACCTCAACTTAATAAAGACAATTTACAAAACTCCTAAAGTACAAATTTTTTTAAATGGGGAATGACTCAAGGTGTTCCCACTTAATTCAGGAACAAGACAGGGGTGTCCACTCTCACCACTGCATTTTAACATAGTGCTTTAAGTTCCAGCCCAAGCGATAAGACAGGAGAAGGGCATAAAAGGGATACAAATCAGAAAGGAAGAAATTAAACTATATCTCTTTGCAGATGACATAATCCATTATATATCAGACCCAAAGAATAGTATCAGTAACCTCTTGAAGGTGATTAATGCCTTCAGCAATGTGGCAGGATACAAAATTAACACACAAAATCAGTAGCTTTTCTATATGTAGAAGACAAGCAGACAGCAAAAGACATGAGAGAGACTGTCCCATTTTCTATAGCCTCAAAGAAAGTCAAATCCCTTGTAATGTCCCTAACCAAGGTTGTAAAGGACTTATATAAGGAAAATATTGAAACACTCAAGAAGGAAATAGAGGAGGACGTGAGAAGATAGAAAGATATTACATGCTCATGGTTAGGGAGAATCTATATAGTAAAAATGGCAATCCTGCCAAAAGCTATTTACAGATTCAATGCCATGCCGATAAAAATCCCAACCTCTTTTTTCTCAGACACAGAAAAAATAATCTCTAAATTTCTTTGGAAGGGCAAAAGATCTCGGATATCTAAAACTATTCTAAGTAAAAAATCCTACTCAGGAGGTATCACCATGCCTGACTTCAAAACATACTACAAAGCCATAATAAGTAAAACAGCATGGTACTGAAATAAAAACAGAAAGACAGATCAATGGAACAGAATTGAAGACCCAGCTTTAAATGGAAGTAACCTCAGTTATTTGGTCTTTGAGAAGGGAGCCAACAATGTACACTGGGCCAATGATAGCATCTTCAACAAATGGTGGTGGAGGAATTGGATAAACATGTGTAAAAAATGAAAATAGACCCTCTCCTTTCACCATGCACAAAAATCAACTCCAAATGGATCAGAGACCTCAATATAAATCCTGTAACCCTGAACAGCCTGGAAGAAAAAAATAGGAGGAACTCTACATAACAATTTATGTAGAGTAGGGAAAAATTTCCTGAGCAAATCTCCAGCAGCCCAGGAAATGCAACAATCACTTAACCAATGGGACCTGATCAGGCTCAAAAGCTTCTATACAGACAAACAAACCATACTCAGAGCCAATAGACTCCCATCAAACTGGGCAATGATCTTTACCCAGCTATAACTCAGACAAAGGCCTAATCTCCAGATCTTACAGAGAACTCAATTAAAATACATAATAAAATCTCAAACAGCCCCCTCATAAAATGGGGCACTGATCTCAATAGAGAATTCACAGAGGAGGAAACACAAATGGCCTTGTCCCATCAAAGAAAGTGCTCAGCATCCTTAAGCATCAGGGAAATGCAAATGAAAACCACAATGAGGTACCACCTTACCCCAGACAGAATGGCAATCATAAAGAAAACCAAGAACAATTGTTGCTGGTGAGGATGCGGGGGAAAAAGGAGCCCCCATTCACTGCTGGTGGGGTTGCAAACTCATTCAACTGCTATGAAAAGCAGTGTGGAGACTCCTAGACAGAATGGACATAGAACTACCAATGGACCCAGCTATCCCTCTACTCGGCATCTACCCACAAAATGTCACATCTCGATGCAGAAACTTTTGTACAACCATATTTATAGCAGCTCAACTCATAATAGCCAAGAATTGGAATCAACCCAAATGCCCATCCATGGAGGAATGGACAGCGAAACTGTGGTATATTTACACGATGGAATTCTACTCAGGTGAAAGGAAAAATGACATATCAAAATTTAGGAAAAAATGGTTTGACTTCGAGCAGGTCTTACTAAGCAAACACTCAAAAGAACAGAGAATCGAATGCCACATATTCTCCCTCATATGTGTTCCTGAACCAGGATAACTGTAAACTCTAAGCAGACTAGTAGAAAGAAGTGAGAGGTTATGAATGAGGGGTAAGGGATGGGGGAGGGGAACGGCTTAAGCATGAGGCTAAACCAAATTATGTTCAAAAACAAAATCCTCATGAGCATACTGTAACCTGTTGAGCAAGTAGTGGGCGTCGACTGGCAAGAGGGGCCATGAGTAGTAGGGGAGAGAGTCTAAGCCTGTGAATAATTGATCAGTCTGACAACCCCTGGTCCCAGCCACCGGTTCCTTCCCTCACTGAGCTGTTGACCAAAGTGACCCATGAGGTTCCAAAAACAAGACAGAAGTCTGTCAAAGCCCTTGAATGCCCCCCACCCCAGGCCTGAGGCAAAGCCCTGTTGCTGAAGAAACCACATAATGCCATCAACCAGCATCAAGAGACCCTTTAAGGTCCAGAATGGTAACCAGCCCCCAGTTGGTAATTAGTGTAGTGCTGGAAGGCACTGCACAAGCTGCCAGGGGAAGCTGATCAATGACAGCTGGAGTAAAGAGAGACCACTGGCATGAAACACAGTCTGAGGCCAAGAATAGGCTGACCATACCTCCTACTGGAAGAGAACAGGGAACCAAGAAAGGAGCACTCATGCAATGGAGGAGCCTGGGCCTAGGGGAGACAATCAACAGCTTTTAAATTCGGCCAAATATCCCACTTAGGGAAGGTGAGCCCTTGACTGGAACTGGGGATTCAGGGCAATAGGCACCAGATCCCATACTCTTGGGCTCCCAAGAAAAGATGCACTATGGGAGCGATTGACAGGGAGGCTACTAAAAGTAGAATCTTGGTAATCCAGAATTGTGTATATTTGTTAACCTAGACTGATATCACTCTCAGATGGAGAATGTACTTGTATTTTTCAGGATGCAGTGAGAGAGCTGTGGCCCATCTAATCCTACCATCTGACTGTAGGCAGATAGCTGAGATCCTTGAAAGAGATGAGCCACCACAGTCATATTGTGGAGGATCCATATGGAATCCCGCAGAGTATGACAGGACAAACAAGGGACCCACAGCCATAGCCATTCAATCAACACAGGATAAGCCAGGGTGACAGAAACCAACAGTTTTCGAGACAAAGACCCCTAAGCTCACAACATTAAAGCAGCCTTAATACTCACCCACCATGACTCAGGGAACTGAGCGGAAGAGGGGGCGGAAAGATTGTGAGAGCTGTGGTGGGGGAGACTATCCAGAGGCATGACAGCTCTCAGTAACAACACACTTGGGCCAGGAGAACCTGGCTGAGTACTAGGCTTTCAATGGTCCCCTGCCACAAGGACTGATCCAGACGACCCATGGAGGAGGATATCCAGCTGATTGGGGATGGAGAGAGGGGGCATTGGGAATTGGGGATAACAACTCATTGATTGCCCACTAAATAATGTAACTCATTATGGACAATAAATATATATTAAAAAAGCAAATGCACATAATAGCTTCATTTATAGTAGTCTACAACTAGAAACTTTCCAGTTTGCACAAGTGTCATGGTTTGATCCCAGTGTCCCCCACAAACAAATGAATGTGTTCTCAGCGATCGATCCTCAGCTGATGGCAGTTAGTGAATAAAAACCTTGCTAGAGCTGTGTAGTTGGGGGTAGGTTTATGGGGTTATAAACCAGCTTCCCCTTGCCAGTGTTTGGCACACCTTCCTGCCGCTGTTTGCAGTGCTGTGGCGGAGGTGATGTCCACACCTCTGCTCACGCCATCATTTTCCCTGCCAGGATGGAGTCTCCCCTCAAGACCATAAGCATAATAAACCCATTCCTCCACATTGCTCGGGTTCTTTCTGTGCAGCAACTAGAAAGCTGACTGCAACAAGCATGAAAATTAGTTGTGGTTTCAGACAATGGAATCTGCCATAAAAAGTAACAGCAATAAATGAGCTGGAGAACACATAGACTTGTCTCACAGTCTCACAAGCAAGCGAACTGTGACATAAAAAAGTCTGCGTGCCATTAATTGTATTCATATGTGATTTTCGAAATAGCAAAACTTATCAATGATGATTGAAATTAGATCAGTGTTTGCCTGTGGGAATGGGATGCATTCTGAAGGTGTATAAATTTTATTTGGGGGAGATTAAAATGTCCCAGATTGGGGTGGCAGCTAGACAGATGTATATATTTGTCAGAACTCATCAGACTGTGCACATAAAATCTGTACATTTTATAGGTGTAAATTATACTTCAATAAAGTTGATTTAATAAATTCTCCTCCCACTGGAACAGCCTACAGCAAGATCATAACTGCCAGAGACAAGACAGACGCAAATGTGTCACATGGCAAAGGCAGTAGCAGCAGCAGCAGCTTGGCTAAAACCCCTCTGGGGAAAGCGACCAGCTCCCTGCAGAGCGTGTTAGCAGAGGGCAGCACTTTCTTTCTTTCTTTTTTTTTTATTGTCCATAATGAATTACATTGTTTAGTGGGCCAACAATGAGTTGTTAACCCCAATTCCTCATTGCCCCCCTCTCCATCCCCAGTCAGCTGGATATCCTCCTCCTTGGGCTGTCTGGATCAGTCTTTGTGGTAGGGGACCATGGATAGCTTAGTATTCAGCTGGGTTCTTCTGACCCAAGTGTGTTGTTACTGAGGGGTGCCATGCCTCTGATAATCTCCCCCACCATGGCTCTCACAATCTTTCTCAAAGAAGCCAAGGGACTGTCAAATGCATTGTGTTAGGGGACAGGCTGAGAAACGGAGCATCTGCAAGGGAGACATTCCAGCCATCAATCACCAAGGGAAGGAGGGAAGAAGTAGAACTTTCCATGGGGTACACAGAAGGTCACAATGGTCTGGGGCACACAAGGGAAAAGAAGTGTCCAACTGTCAGCTACAGCAAGGCATGGACCAGAGACAGCTCTATACTGATGCTTCCACCCCTCCCACCCCACCCCCAGCCCACAGCAGCCCGAGTTCTTTTCAGAGACCTGCACTCAGGTCTTTGCTGCAGAAAGGAATTTCAGGACTAGTCAGGATGAAGCAGAATTGGAGTTTTCTAAAAGTGATTTTTAACATAGGAAATGCTCAGGGAAAGAGCAGGATACATCCAAGAGGTGTGTGGGCTTCTCAAAGGACTGTCACACACCCGCTTACTCTACCAGAGATGTATATAGGATCTGGGCGGGTTTGGAAGTTACTATCTGTAAAGAGTGGCCAAGGAATTTAATGAGATCTTGGGGCAGCTCCTGAGGTGCAGCAGACAGGGTTACAGTTGCAAGGTGACTTCCTAGACCACAGGACTTGCATAGGAAGTTAAGATGCTTTCACTATAAACAAAAGTTAACAGGCTTGTTTGGGAGCCTTCCAGAAAATGTCTAGGCAAGGAGTAAGGCCACTCTGGATTAGATATGCTCAGGGTTTGAGCATGGTTCACTGTTATTTTAGCATTCCCGTTTGAAGTATATCTCTAGAAAAGGAATTTTGTCTCTGTGTAGGCAACCTTCACAGTACATGGTGATAATTGTGCTGGGATCTTCCCTCAGCTGGTGAGAGGCATCAACCAGACCCCAGAGTGAGGGGCTTTTGTCCCTTCCCATGTCATGAGCATTTTCCCTGGCTCACAATCAGATGTAAATGTCCTCAGGATAAAAAGTGAGGATTTGTTGTTACTGTTAGTGGTGGTCCATGGGGGTGGGGGTGTGGAGCTGGTACACCCTCACCAGCTGGTCAAAGAGGTAAGGCTGGAGTCAGGAATCAGCTGACAGGGCTCCTTCACAGTCAGCTAGCCTGAGTTGATTCTCCCTTCAAGCACTTGGTTCAGACACAGCCTTGTACTCAGCTCATCTTCAGGGACGAGCCAAGCATGTACACAGCACCTCGGGCCCCATGGGACTTATTAAATCAAGATTCTGAATGTCAGAGCTGCTGAAACCGAAGTAACAAATGCAAATTATATCTTAACCAATTTTTTGGATGGAATACAAAACATAAAGCCACATTCTTAGAGTTTTTCTGTTACTTCTATGGCAGCTCTATCCACAGACTACATTAACTGGCCTCAGACCTGCTGTCCCTACAGGTATTTCCACTATGCCTCAGGAAAACTTCAACAGACTGTTTCTGTGTGCATGTTACACCATTCTTCAGCCAGATTGGAGAATTGTAAACCCAGCTCCAGCAAAGGAACCAGAATTGAATCTTCCTTAAAAAGACCAAATTCCACCTTTGTAGCAGAAACTGCAAGCAATTATATGACTCCATTTGACTGTAGTTACTGTTTATGATTTTTGCTATTCTGTGGCATTTCTTCAGGTTTGTTTTCATCCTTTGAACAAAGTTCTCTTTATTCTGTACCAAGTGGCTTTCAAGTCTTTGCCCCAGTTCATGCGAGATGCACAGTGACAATTAGTAGACAGCTTCCAGGAGCAACATACATGCTGGTCAGAAACTGACATACATGGCACCAGCCCTGAGTAGCTGAAGTGGAACTTGAAGCTCCTATGGGTGGGCAGAGAGGGCAGCAAGGGGTGGGGGCTCTTCTGCTCAGAGAGTTGGGAAAGAACACAACTGAAGAAAGAAATGGATCTGTGATTGAAGAAGTCCATCGATTGTAGATAGTTAATTGTATAATAAAAATCCCTCTCTGGGAGGCTTGAGAGATGGCTCAGTGGGTAAGAGCTCTTCTCAAAGAAGCAAAAGGGCTTGAGGGAGTTGGGGATTGCCAGAGTTTCACACACCTGGGTGTGGCCATGCACATCTGTAACCTCAGTCCTGTGAGGAAGCCAGAGAATCACTGGGACTCACAAAAATGGCAAGACTATAATCAGTGAGAGAGTCCATCTCAGGGAAACACACAGACTAGTGGAAGTGATACAGGACACCCTGTGTTCTTCTCTGGCCTGTGCATGCAGGACTCCTGCACATCTGCACACATGTGTATATACCACACACCTGAACATACCACACCTTCCCACCACCATATACAATCCTAACACCTGTCACTCCTCTTGGCTTTTCTTGCTGCATGAAACACCGTTATTATGATTATCCACTGCCAAGGCGAAGAGCCCTAGACCTGGGGGAAAATCCATTGGCCACCTGCAGTTTGTGAGCTGCAGAGGAGCATCTCAGATTAGCATCTGATCAGAAGAACATGTGAGGGACAAAATGGGTAAAGTCCTGCATGGGGACAGTGCCTAGCCTCTGCATCTCTACTGGCCTTCCCATGCTGGATTGATTCTCTGCCTTTACATTGAGTTGCAATCTCAACATCGGGACCCCAGTTTCCATTCAATTGCATCTCCTCTGAATACCTAATGGCAGAAACAGTGCATCAAACATATCCAGAAATGGGGAGACAAAGTCATTGGTACCAGGTTTATTTCTCCAAACAACCAGAAAGCCAAACAGAAGGACTTTTTAGATATTGAAAACAGGTGGCCTGTGACCATAATTCCTGAGAGAAGGAATAACAAGGTCAGCCACATGATCATCTGTGTTAGTTGCTTTTTCTGGTTGCTGTGACAGACTATCTGGCATAACCCACTTAAAGGAGAACTGGTTTGCTTTGGTTCACAGTGTAGGGAATACAGTCCATCATGATGAAGAGGGGATGGTGGTAGATCAGGTTCTGTCTGTGGCAGAGGGAGGCTGTTTGTTCACATGTCAGCAGATGGGGAAGCAGAGAAAGTAGAATGCCAGGGATCTGCAGGATCCTTTCCCTGCTTTTCCCTCAGTATTCTCTTACAGACATACCCAGAGGTGCATCTCACTGATGCCCAATTAAGTTGACAATAAGGTTAACCATCACATCATTCCGCATTCTCCTTGGAAGCGTCTCAGAGTGCAGTGCAAGGAGAGGAGGGACCTGCAATTCAAGCAATCTTGATAAACTCAAGAGATGGACTGGGATTTGGGGAAACCGAGATAGCATTGCAGCCCAAGTACTAGAAAGGATGGAATGATACCAAGAAAGAGCTCTAGAAATTCTCCCTGGTTCTCCCCGACCAGAGTCTCTGGCTAAACACTAAGATTCCATTTTTGGAGTGAAACTCCACAGGACTGAGAAAAAGCTGCTCGATGCAGATACTCAGGACAAGGAGTAAAGACTCCAGAAGTGCCATCCCATCGTAGTAGGACTAAATTGGACCTAGAATAAAGGCTACTTTCAGGATGACCCTAGTACAGCTTCAGAACAAGCCTTAAAAGCATAGATTTATCCTCAAATAATTTCCAACCAGAGAAACATCCAACTCTTTTAAGGAAGGCAGCAAAATCCAGATGCTCAACCAAGTAAAAATTACAAGGTCCAGCACACAATCAAACACCTCTATACTGTCAAGTGTACAAAAACCATAGCCTATAAATAGGAGATTTTGAAAATAGGCCATGAAAAATTGAGAACCTAAATCCTTAGGTATATTTTTGACTTATATTTTTGTCTTCTTCCAATAATTAGTCATTAATTTTCACCCTGTCAGGCTCTCTCAGAATAAGTCACTCACGTTTATTTCCAACCTGGTGTTCTTGACATCTAATTAACTAAACATTTACAAAAACCCCTTAGATGTCAGCTGACAGCATCTGCCTTGAACGAGTCAAAAGCTTGGGTGAGATGAAAGAAGGCTGCTCACCACGACACAGGAAAACAACACATGCTAGATGAATTCCTTCCCAAGTCCTGATTTGCCCATTTCCTCTTCAGCTCATGTAGGCCTTGTCAAAGTCTCCCCCAGCTCTATTTTCCTAACTCACAAAGCAAAAAAAATATGATAAAGTGAATAATAAATATCGACAAATTTCTAGGAAAAGCACGTAGGGAAATGTACAAGAGAACTAGATTTCAATGGTGCTTTGGTTTTCTCTATTATCCATGGGGGAAATTTTGACAAATTCCTTCCTTTTCTTTAGCAAGCACATTAAAAAGTAATCCTCCAGCATCCATTCAAGAGCTATGATTTTTTAAAATTGCTGCCCAGCATAGCCTGCAGAAAATTATAGTCACCCTGACCACCGAAAGGAACACTCCAAGAGCAGGCAGGAAGAGGATATGGCCTTTCATCAAAACTACATGGTAGGTAGGAACATATACTTTGCTTAGCTTCATAAAAAAAGTTAAAACACGAGCCTTTATTTTAAATGTCAAGATCTCCACTTCCAACACCACACACACACACACACACACACACACACACACACACACACACACACACACACACCCTTCCTTACAATGGATATTGTCAGCCAAAGCTAAGGATGTCAGCATACTCTCTGAATATACTGAGATTCGTTGAAATAAGGACCACATAATGTCTGCAAATGTTATTGTGCTGCATATCCTGGAGTTAACTGTCCTCTCTAGTCCTCTTGCTCATATCACGATGTGGGTGGACGGAACGTTCTGGTCAACAATGACCATGTATGGTTGGGTACCTTGCAATTCTATACATCTCAGTGGGTTTGGAGAGCCAGCCAGAGCTGGTAGCAAAGAGTTGCATGAGCCTAATTTAAAGAGGAGCTCAAATTCTTTTCTAGATAACTAGAAGAAAAAATCAGGGATGCAATCGCTACCCACACTTGTTCCCTGTGGGGTTTATGACAGGAAGCAATAGCCTCCTCATGGCTGCAAAGCATTATCTGGGAGAAGGTTTTGTTATTACTGCCACAGTTTCTTTCCCACTCCCTGAACTCAACCTGAGGCACTTGTTACTTCTTCCAGGCACTCTACTGAGATCGCCACTCAGTCTCCAGGAGTCAAAGTGAAGCAGAATCTCAGTAGCTGTCCAGTCCAGCATGTTTCCAAGTGACTGAGTCTTCTGTGAACGCACTCTGTGTATATGTTTGATCTCCACATGCCTTCAGATAAGAAACTCCCTGTCTCACTGCTCATTTCTCTATGAAGAAAGATTAAAATGGAACTGAAATTTTTCTTCTATTTATTGGTTTCATTTTTCCTTCTGTCCAGCAGGAAACAAATCACCTGGAGTTTCCACTTGGTAGCTCTTCAAGGGTCACCCTCTGCCCAACCCTGCAGCCCTGCCCCAAGCCTGGTCACTCCCAGGTGCTCCCTTTCTTGGACAATGATACTTCCAGAAAGTTCTTACTCTCATAGTTACTTTTTTCTCTCTCTTGTTATTTATTGCTTCCTTCCTTTTTTTAAATCAAAACATATGCAATTTGGAAACACTGTTCAGGAACACCCCAACATGTGCATCTATGCTTTTCTTCAGATGTTCTTGGAGTCCATCCACTCTTATCAAGAGTTGATTTTTCCTTTATGAAAATAGAACCTTGGGTGCATTTATTTAAAAACAATCATGGTGTAAAGTGTGCTATGAGGTCTTGTGATGGTTGAGTTCTGTCAACTTGATCAGATTAGGACTCAAGTAAGAGAAGACCTTGTCCCCAGAGTGGTGGCCCTTCTGGTGGTGAACTATGTAGAGAAGTTTGGGGAGAACACACAGCCTTTTGCCTGGATGCCTATGCTACTCACTATGTACCTCACTATTGCTCTCTGCAATGTTGAATGTAGCACCTCTCCAGGATGTAGCACCTCCCACCTTCAGTGCCAGGTTGGGACTGCAGAGGCTTCCAGCCTGTGGACTCAGACAGCCATATCTACTAAGTTCCCTTTATAACACATATTGATGCTATCAGTTCTGTTCCTTTAGAGAACTCTGACTAATCCAGGTCTTTTAATTTTGTCCCAGAAGTCAGTATCTGCTGGAGCTGGACATCAACTTTCTAGTTCATGACATTTATGCTCTTCCATGAGCACAGAGTGGCGAAGAGACTCAACACAGCTACTTGATTCAATTCAGAAGACCAACTTTTTGGTTCAGTGCATCAGCTGTTAGAAGGAAAAAAAACACAATTGATTTCCAGGAAGCATTTTGGTCGGTGTCCCAGGCTTCCACAGCATCGAGCGATGGGTAGACGTGGCTCTTCAGCTCACTACAAACTGAGGGAGGGGGGCTGCTCACCAAGTTGTGGTAGGTACTTCTATTTTCATAAATAAGCTGAGACGCTAAACTATCTGCCAACAGATGGATGTGTCACTCAAGAGAGGAGGGAAATACTACATCTCTTCTTGAGAAACCAACACTGTAAATGTAAAAATCATTCACAAATAGTATTTAAATTGTTTCGTTATTCCTTTTGCTATTGATGGTGTATTAACCCACTTTCTCCTTTGATTTCCTCACATTTCCTCTTCAGATCACATCAAAAGAAGAGTGGATTAAATGCAGTTTAGTTATGTATTTATATAACAGATACTTGCAGAAATTGGACAGCTGTATCCCTACATTTTCCAAAACGACATAATGGGTATCAATGACAGGGTACCATCATAGCCCCGAGCCATCAGAGGAAATC